>VWZV01004359.1:109852-208017 GCA_013397155.1 Irena cyanogastra
CGGCGGGCACCGGCACCGGGACACGGCACCGGGACACGGCACCGGGACACGGCACCTCCCGCCGCCGGGCTCCGCCGGCCCGGCCCGCGGCTCTCCCGCCCCTCTTCTCTCCCCTCCGCCGCCCCCCGGGCCAATAAAATGATGCAAAGCTCTGCGCTCGCTGCCGAAGGGGCTGTCAAGGGGCTTCCCGAGATCCTCGGTGTGCCGGTGCAACGTAAGGACGCTTTTCTCTTCTCCCTCCTTCGCTCCCTGCCGCAAAGGCGGCCCCGGGCCGGCGGGGCAGCGCCCTGCGGGTGGGCAGGTGCCTCCGCTCCCGTTCGCTCCCGGTCCTGCACTTCCCGTTTATTTTCCCCAGCGTGTTAGCACCGTTCACGGACGTGAAAATGCGGAGGGCGCGGAAGGGAGAGCGGTGCCCCGGGGCGGGCGGGCAGCGGAGCGATGCGGGCCCGCTCCCGACGGGGAGGACGGCGCGGCTCCGGCTGTGCGTGTGCAAGCGCTCGTGTGAGTGTGAATTCGAGTGTGAGTGTGAGAGTGTGTGTGTGTGTGTGTGTGTGTGTGTGTGCGTGTGTACGGCCACGGCCCCCGCCCGCCCCCGCGCATCACCGACCCGCAGCTCACGACACCCCGCTTATATCGTTTATCGCGACAGGCGGCGGTGGGAAGGGAGCCAGGGTACCGGGATGGCGAGCCCGGCTGGGCGCCGCGCGGCCCCGGAGCGATGCTGCCGCACCCGCGCCTATCCAAAAATCACGTGCGTGTCTGTGTGGGCGCCTGTCTGCCCTGCAGCTACAGGTAGCGTGTCCGTGGGGGTGCGCACAGGCACGGCTGGGGGCGCAGCACGGGTGGCTGGACCCCACGGGGGATGGTGCGCCCCGAGGGGGGATGCTGGACCCGAGCTGTGAGTGAGCCACAGGGACGGTCAGCCCTTATAGGGGAGTTCTTATAGGGCCGTTCTTATAGGGCCGAGCCCCACGCGAGGGCATCCCGTGGGCCCTATGGATGCCCCTACGGATGGTGGGGGACGACCGTGCCCCGGTGCGCCCCAGCCCGCGGGGGGGCCTCTGCGCGGGTGTTGCTGTTGTTATTATTGTTATTATTGTTATTTTTGTCATTATTATTTCTCCCCGTTTGCAAAGCGTTTCCCAGACCGGGGTGTCGCTGCGCTCTCGGAATAGGGGGATCCCATCGGGGCCTATGGGGCGATGCTCGGCCCCCCCACAGAAAGCTGAGGGGAGGGACCTCGGGGGCGGTGGAGGAGGGGCGGGACGGGCCCGAACCGCGGGACAGCCCGGCCGGGGTACGGCCGCACGTCGGGGGACACGGGGGACACGGAGGTGTCCGCTCCGGGGCTGGTTTCCCCGCCTCCGGCCGCTGCCCCGCGGAGCCCCCGCACCGCTCCGGGCCCCGCGCGGAGCCCCGGCCCCCGAGCGGCCGGAATTCGTTTTCCGTGGGTTTTTCGGTGGTGCCTCTCCCCGCGGCGCTTCGGGGGACCTGTCGCCGTTGTCCCCCGGTTCGGTCCCTTTGCCGAGCTGCGGGAGGGTTAAACAGGAGGGCCCGTTTAACCAATTTCACCGCAGCAGAGGGGAAGAAAAATCCCGGTCAGGAGCACAGAGCCGGTGCAGGGACAGGGACGGGGACGCTCGGGATCTGTCCCACCGCCGTATCCCGCGTCACGCCGCCGGTTCCGGGTCGCTGGGTCACGTCTATGGCCTCGGAATCCCTCCATTTAAGATAAAAATGAGGAGCCCAAACCACCATGGAGCAGCATTGCCCCAGAACAGCTCCTTGATCTGGCCCTTCCCGGGGCCAACAAACTCCTTTGCCCATGACATTGTCATTCCTGTACTGGCTGATGGATAGCAAGAATTAGCAGGAAAAAAAACCCCGAGATATTATTATTATTATTATTATTATTATTATTATTATTATTATTATTATTATTATTATTATTATTATTATTATTATTATTATTGCAACTATTATTATTACTACTACTATTGCTATTTGTATCTCTATTAATGCTATTCATAATAATGATAATAATTATTATTGTTATAGTTATTTATGCGCAAAAACATGGCAGAAAGAAAATAGGTGAGGCCGGGCTGCTGGAAATCATCCTTCTGTGGTTTTCCCGCTGCCCCAGCCTGAGTCCTGCAGCCGCTGCCAGCTCCCAGCCGCCTGCTTTCATGTCGTGACAGATTTGGGCCCTGATCCCGCCTCAGTGACACAGACCACAGCCTCCTCCGAGCCAGAGGAAATTTCCCCTGGGCAGGGAACCCCTTCCTAAGAAGGAGCCAGAATCTCCCCTCAGGCCCCGGCAGCACCTCGATATTTCATCATGTGTGAGAGGAAAATCCGTGACATTCTAATTTTTAATCACTATTAAATCACAGTTTTTCCTCTCTCTTTAGCCACCAGCCTCCTTATTTTAGCAGCGGCTGTGTCCTACAGCATCTTTTTCTGCAGGGTTTTGGGGAGCCGAGCAGCCTCTCCCCCATCCCCATCCTCCCCCCGACAGGCCTTGCTTAGCCTTGCAGACGGGACTGTTAAAAATAAAATTCCGACTATTATTTATGAATATTGTTTTGCAAATCTCACCGGTGTCAAGACTCGTGCCAAAGCCTGCGGGAACAGTGCCCGGGTGCCGGCAGGCTCTGGCCCAGGGGCTGGAGCGGGGGGAGTGATTAATCGCCGCCGAGAAAGTCCTTTGCCCGCAGCCGAGAAACGAATTGGAAGGGTTTTGCATGTGGAGGAATGAGGTTTCCTCCCCGCAGAAAGACTTTTGAAGGAATCCCCGGACTGGCGCTTCCCTCGGGGTCGGTGCCGGCTCCGGTACCGGCGGCCGGGCCGCCTTTGTGCTCCGCTTTCCCCCCGCGCTCCTGGCCAGCCGTTCCGCAGCATCCCGGGGTCCCGTCCCTTCCCCCGGCAAGGGCAGCACGCAGCCCCAGGCCGGGGGTGTTCGGGCCCCGCATCCCCGGCGCTGCCCCCGCATCTCCCCCCGCTGGCTCTCGGAGGGGCTTTTGCGGTGTGAGGGATTACCGAGGCCACCGGCCGGGTTGTTTCGTTTCGATCGATATTCCTTTAATTTTTCCCGTCGGGGAGAGAGGCGGGGGGGGGGGGGGGGGGGGAAGGGGAAGACGCCCCCGCCGCTAATAAATCTCGGTGGCGGCGGGGCCAGGCCGTGGCTCGGGTCCCCGTGCGTGGGAGGGTGCGCGGGAGGCGGGGGATTGCGGATCTGCCCACGGGCTCTAACGGGACACGGCCCAATCCCGCCCGGCCGGCCGCCAGGGGGGCACATGGGCGGTCTCCTCCCGGACACATCGCTCCGGGACAGGGGGTGACCCCAAACTTCCCCCCTGCCCCGGGGAGAGCTCGGCACCGAGGCTGCTGCATCGCCGGGGGGGTCCCCGCGTGGAGAGGGGGGACCCTGCGGCTGTGTCCCCCCCGAGGGCCATCCAGACCACCCTGTGCATACAGCCAGGGAACGCTGGTGGGCAAAGACAGCCTGGGAGCGCCTCGTTCCTGACGTACCGATTGCACCCATTAACTTTATTCCTGTTCTGTACAATAATTCGGTTAAAACGAGCGCGATAAATGCGAGGCAGGGAGGCAGCTGCCTCTGTGGCAAAGCACAAAGCAGGGTGCAGGGCTTGAATTTGAGAAGTTTTCTCTCTGCAAACAAGAGGGACGTCTCCTGGTTCCCCTGGCAGTTCCCACTTTTGTTATTGTTGATATTATTATTTTTATTATCATTATTATTATTATCACTCCCGTGTGTGCACACAGGCATCGTTGCACACACAGGCACCTGTGCGTGGGCTTGGTGCCGTGCACCCACAGCGAAATAGGAAGGAAAATCGGTTTCCTCTTTAAAATAAAACAGTTTTATTTGGAAATTTGAAGGGAGATGTATTCTGGGCTGCAGTTTATTTGGTATTTGTTTGTTGAAATGGAGCTGCGTCGCTGCTTTCAGGAAGGGGAAAGCTCTTTGTCGGCTTGTGAGATGGGGGTGGGTGCATGTAAATACACACGTGTTTACATAAATAACCGCTTAGACACAAAACGTGTTTCCTGAAGGTGCACACGCGTTTGTGAAAGCACCGGGAAGGATTTCCTGGGGCCGGGGCTGCGCGGGTGCCACCGCCGTGCCAGCGGCGTTCGCGCTGCTCTCCAACGGGTTTAACAAATCCGGCGTGGGAAACGCGGCTGGTGCCGCGGTGCTGGAGGGAGGGGAGCGAGGCGTCCAGGTGTTCCCAAAACAAGAAGGGAAAGAGGGACCTCTAGAAGCCGTAGAACTACTATTTTTTAGTTTAGTGTGCGGGAAACGCTACAGAGGCTTGAGTGGCAGCAGTCGCTGTGGTCTGGGGGCGCTGGGGCTGTTGCTGTCACACCTGGGCAGGGATGGAATCAGCTGCCTTCACGTGAGGTACGCGCCAGGACCCCAAAGGATTTCGAAATAATGTTCTTTGAGGCTGCAACAACATGAGATTTTCCTGTGCTCTTTTCCTCCTTCCCCCCCCCGCCTTTATTTCCTCCTTTGCCCGTTCGTTCCTCTTCCCCCGCCTTTCTTTTCTATTTCCCTTCTTTTCCTTCCTTCCCTTCCTCTTTCTTTCCTTTTCTCCCCTTTCTCTCCTCGTCCCCCCTTTTCCTTTTTTTCTCTTTTCCTCCCTAGTACCATTCCTTTCCTCTCTTCTCTCGCGTTTTTTTGTTTCTCCTATTTTTGCTTTTCTTTTTTTTTTTGTTNCTTTGCCCGTTCGTTCCTCTTCCCCCGCCTTTCTTTTCTATTTCCCTTCTTTTCCTTCCTTCCCTTCCTCTTTCTTTCCTTTTCTCCCCTTTCTCTCCTCGTCCCCCCTTTTCCTTTTTTTCTCTTTTCCTCCCTAGTACCATTCCTTTCCTCTCTTCTCTCGCGTTTTTTTGTTTCTCCTATTTTTGCTTTTCTTTTTTTTTTTGTTTCTGCTTTATTTTCTCCTTTTTCCTGTTTCCTTTTTGAATCTTTCCTTCCTTTTCCTTTTTAAAAAATATTTTTCCATCTTATGAATTTTCTCCTTCTTAAATATTTTTTTCCTATTAAAAAATCTTTCCCTGTTTTATCTCCCTCGCTTTTTATCTATTTCTTATTTTTTTCCTTTTTAAAAACCTTTTTCATTCTATACCTTTTTCCTTTTTAAAGGAAAATTATTTTTCCTTTAAAAAAATATTTTCCCTTTTTCATGGTTTTCCTTTTTCTTAGTATTTTTCTTTTTTGCATGTTTGTATTTTTTCTTTTTTTAATATACATATCTTTTTCCTTCTTAAAAATCTTTCTTCCTTTTTAAATTTTTTTAGTTGGTTGTTTTGTTTGTTTGTTTGTTTGTTTTTCTTGGGGTTTTCGTTTGTTTGTTTGTTTGTTTTAATATTTTTTCTTTTAAAACCTTTTTCCTTTTAAAACCTTTTTCCTTTTTCTTTTTCCCCTCCCACCAAAATCCATCTGCTTCCATATGTGTGAGTCAGTGGAGGGCAAGGAGCGGTGTCCCTGCTTGGTGGCTGTGCCACTCCGGAGGGAGGGAGAGACAGACAGGGAGAACGCGCGGCAGAGAGCAGGACACGGCCTGGAAAACGGGCTGCGGGAAGGAAAAGCACCCCGTGTGTGTTTGTCTGAGTCCCGCCGTGCCTCGGCTGTCCCGGCGGGTTTTGGCACAGGTTTGCAAAGGGAGATGTGCCGGGACAGCCGGGATTTGAGGAGTGGCAGCTGCTCACCCCAAAAACCGCAGCAGATGCCCAGGCAGGGCTGTGGGAGCCCCGAGGGGCTGCGAGGGCTGACGCTGCTCTTCTCTCCATCCCTCTCCCCCCGAGCAGAGATCCCCCAGTGCGCCGGCTGCAACCAGCACATCGTGGACAGGTTCATCCTCAAAGTCCTGGACCGGCACTGGCACAGCTCCTGCCTCAAGTGCGCCGACTGCCAGATGCAGCTGGCCGACCGCTGCTTCTCCCGGGCCGGCAGCGTCTACTGCAAGGAGGATTTCTTCAAGTGAGTACCCCCAAAAGCAGCGCCTCCCTGCCCGCGGAGCAGGCGCACAGCCTGATTTTAAGCGTAATTTCTCCGAAATCTTCCTACAGCTTCTTGTTGTTGTTGTTGTTGAAGTGTGGAAGTAAAGGGAATGTCGGTGCTTTGCAGCCGCTGCCAGCTGGATGCTGCTTGTTGGGATTTAACCACGGGAAAGCCCCAGATGTGCCCGGTGCTCCTGTCCCTCCCCCGGGCTGGTGTTCAGGCCCCCGGGGCGACATCCTGCGCCGGTTCCGGTGGCCCCGGCTCCGCTCGGAGCTAGAGGGCAGGAGAAACCCGCGCAAGGCACCGGCAACCTCTTCCTCCCGAGAGCCTCCCTCGCCTCCTCGGGATTTGCTGATGCTGTTCCTCTCCTTTCACCTCTTACCTTTTTTATTTTTTAAAAATCTATCTTTTTTCGCTCCCGTTAGTGTGGAAACCTCATTTGATTGCCTTGTGAGCTGCCTCTGAGCGGCACCATGCCCCAGCCTTGGCATTTCCCTGCTCCCACGAGACAGGACAGCCCGCTCTCCGTTAAAAATTGACTTTGCCTTTAGGACGCTCTGGTCCCTGGCTGCCGGTGAAATCCGGGAGTTTTCCCAAGGGGTAGAGGAGGTTTTTTGCTGGGACTGAATGGCCATGGAGCAGAGGGGATGGATCCTGGCCGTGGGTGCCTGTCGCTGGTTGGATGCAGGAGGTGGGGCTCAGCCATCAGGCAGCTGCTGCCCCTCGGGGACCAAAGCCACCTCTTCGTGCCATCATCTCCCGCTCCGGGCCGGCCCCACCACCCCTCACCACAATCCTAAACCCATTCCGATTAGTCCCTAGACAGGATTTCCCTGCCTTCCCACGCCCAGGCTCTCCTAGATCCCCATCAGGCACCAGGACCAAAGGCACAGCTCGGATTTCTCCTTCCCGGGCACGGTCAAAGCGGCCACTCCAGCCCGGCTAATAACACTTCACTTCTGATATTTTCCAGCCTATTAATCTCTGAGTCATTTAAATAGTCGCCCAAAAGGTGCGGGTAATCAATGTTAATTGGAGTTGAAAGATCAGCGACTTTCTCAGATGAGGTCCTGCCTGGATTATTTGGTGCCAATCAATAGCAGCTCGGCGCTCGCACCTCACCTTTCCTTAACCGCTCATTGATCTCGGGGTGGGGAACCTGCAGGGGACGTGAGGATTTCAGCCCAACTTCAGAGGCACTTGTCAATGCAGGAGCTGCTTTGGAAAGGATCAGATCGATTTTTGCTTTTTTGTCTTTTTTTTTTTTTCTTCCCTTCCCCCACATTGCACCTCTTGGTCTGTCCTGGGTCCTCTGTCCCCAGGTGATGTGGAAGCACCC
The DNA here is from genome assembly GCA_013397155.1 of Irena cyanogastra. Lineage (NCBI taxonomy): Eukaryota > Metazoa > Chordata > Aves > Passeriformes > Irenidae > Irena > Irena cyanogastra. Next base: position 117,223 of record VWZV01004359.1, read on the forward strand.
CGGGGTGTCGGGACAGTTGTTAAAATGGTTTTTACAGTGTTCTGTAAGAGGGGGTGAATGAGCAGGGGATGGGGGCTGCAGAGTGGGAGCCTTCAGCTCAGCCTTGGGAGCAGAAAAGCATCCTCTGTCCATCCTAGCCCTCTCTCACACCCTCCTTCCTCCTTCCCTCCATTCCCACCCTCCTTCCTCCTTCCCTGCATCCCACCCTCCCTGCATCCCTCCCTTTTATCCTCCATTCTGTCATTCCTTCATCCCTCCCTCCCTCTCTCTTGTCCATCTCCTCTCCACCCCTCTCCCACGTTCTCCCTTCCTCTCCCGCCTTCCCTCCCATCTGACTCCAGGAGAGCTGAGGTCTCCCCAGCAGATCTCCAGGGTCTCTCCCTTTAGGATACAAGTCCAGAAAATGAGACAAAACAGGTTTTTCCTTCTCACCTTCTGCTTTCAACACCTCAAAATCGTGCTGGCACCCCTCATGCCCAGTACCTGCCACCATCTCTGGGTGACACCTGCATGGCTCAGGGACAGTCTCAGAGACCCAGCTTTGGTGGCTGTGCCCTGGATTTCTGGAGGGGATGAGCAGTCATGGGGCTTGAGGGTGATGTTGCACAGCTGGGGAATGTTCAGGCCTCGGGGGACAGCCAGAGGTGCCACAGCCAGAGGTGAATAAAAATGCTGCACTCCCTGGGCACTCAAATGCCACTGCCTGTCCCTGCAGCCTCGAGGCTGGGGCCAAAGGGATGGGGTGTTCCTGTGCTGCCTCCTTCAAAGCAGATGGGGACAGATTTATCCTGACAGCTTTGTCACCTGGGCTGCTGCAGCACCAGGGTGGCTCTGTGGTGCTCTGGGGTGTTTGTGGCTGCTGTGGGGAGCAGGGGAGGCCTCGCAGAGCCCTGTGGTGCCAGTGGGAGCTGGGCACCTGCCCCAGCTCAGTCCCACAGCGTCTGTTGCCAAAAACACTGCTGGAATATTCACTGACTTTGGGCTTCCTCCTCATGGCACCTGTCACCCTTAATCCAGTGAATTCTCTTCTTGCACACTTCCTGCACTGTTCTTGCACGCTGCTGCACATTCACTGCAGGAACCTTCCACACTTCTTGCACCACCCTTGCACCATTCCTGCACGCTCCTTCCACACTTCTTCTCCTGCTCTCACCCCCACCTTGCGTGCTGCTGCCACACTTCTCCCATGTCCCTTGCACCCTCCCTGCAGCCGTGCTGGTGGGTTTGCTCGTGCCCCACACAGCCCAGCCCACCCCACGCCCCTGCCTGGCCATCGTTAAGGTGTAAGAGCCCCATCATTCTGCATTAATCTGGGATTCATCATGCCAGCGGGGCGGCGTAATTAATTTATTTGGTATTAATGTGGATGAAATATGTACTGTCCTTGCAGGGGAAAAATCAGGCAGCCTATAAGCATTAGTTAAAAGAATCATTAAAATCAAACCTTCCTCGGCTCCATTAGGCCGGTCTCTCACTCTGAGGAAGATAAACCCCCGCCGTGTGAAGTGTCATGCATAATAAGGTTGATCGCTGGTTTAAACTCTGCCCTGTCTCCTGCTCCCCGTCCCGGCAAACCTGACTTCGCCGGGGGGCTCACGGTCGCCCGCTTCTCCTCGCAGGCGTTTCGGGACCAAATGCACGGCGTGCCAGCAGGGCATCCCCCCGACCCAGGTGGTCCGCAAGGCCCAGGACTTCGTGTACCACCTCCACTGCTTCGCCTGCATCATCTGCAGCCGGCAGCTGGCCACGGGCGACGAGTTCTACCTGATGGAGGACGGGCGGCTGGTCTGCAAGGAGGACTACGAGACAGCCAAGCAGAACGGTAGGCACCCCGGAAAGGCTGCGAGGGGCACGGCACGCCCTGGGGGAAGGCGGCGCTGCGGGCTCAGGGGCAGCTGGTTTTGGGGAGATACTCGCCAGCTCGGGGCTGGTACCGGCTCCTTCGCTTGCAGATGACTCCGAGGCGGGCGCGAAGCGGCCCCGGACAACCATCACGGCCAAGCAGCTGGAAACGCTGAAGAACGCCTACAAAAACTCCCCCAAGCCCGCCCGCCACGTGCGGGAGCAGCTCTCCTCCGAGACGGGGCTTGACATGAGGGTGGTGCAGGTGAGGCCGCGGGTGCCCCTCTCCACCCTGCCCCGAGAGAAGGGCACGCAGGGCTCCCTCTGGGGTGCTGGGTTTTAGGGGATGCGGGAGTGACAGGGCTGTCGGGGTGATGTGGGCGCCTGGAAGCTGGGCTGCAGGGATGGTGGGCTGCTGGATTGCATGGGGGTGTGGGAGCTGGAGGCCAGGAGGGTTGGCATGCATGTTTGCAGGGGTCTGGGAGTGCTGGGTTGCATGGGAGTGTAGGTGTTGGCATACCAGGATGTTGGTGTGCCAGGGTGCTGGCATGCTGGGATGTGCGGGGGTGCTGGGATGGATGTAGGGGTGCTGGGAGAGATGTAGGGATGCTGGGAGGGATGTAGGGGTGCTGGGAGAGATGTAGGGATGCTGGGATGGATGTAGGGGTTGCTGGGATGGATGTAGAGGTGGCTGGGATGGATGTAGGGGTTGCTGGGATGTAGGGGTGCTGGGATGGATGTAGGGGTTGCTGGGATGTAGGGGTGCTGGGAGAGATGTAGGGATGCTGGGATGGATGTAGGGGTGCCTGGGATGGATGTAGGGGTGCCTGGGATGGATGTAGGGGTGCTGGCGTGTAAAGGGTGCCAGGATGCTGGAGCACTGGGTTTCATGGGTGCTGGGTTGCAGAGGTGCTGGATTCCAGGAGTGCTGCCATGCAGGACTGCCAGGGCGGCGCGGTGCCGCGGTGCCACCGATGTCCCCATTGCCCGCTCCAGGTGTGGTTCCAGAACCGGCGGGCCAAGGAGAAGCGGCTGAAGAAGGACGCGGGGCGGCACCGCTGGGGGCAGTTCTACAAGAGCGTGAAGCGGAGCCGCGGGGGAGGGAAGCTGGAGAAGGAGAGCTCGGCCGAGGACTGCGGCGTCAGCGACAGCGAGCTCAGCTTCCGCGGTGAGCGCGGCGCCCGAGCGGGGCCGGGGGGCCGCGGGGCCGCCCCCCGCGCTGACCCCCCGCCTCTGCTCTCCCTCCTGTCCCCGGCAGAAGACCAGATCCTCTCCGAGCTCGGCCACAACAACAGGGTTTACGGCTCCGTGGGGGACGCGGCGGGCGGACAGTTGCTGAACGGCGGCTTCTCCATGGAGGGCACGGGACAGACGTACCAGGACTTGCGGGACGGCAGCCCCTACGGCCTCCCGCAGTCGCCGTCCTCCATCTCGTCCCTGCCGGCCCACCCGCCCTTGCTCAACGGGCTGGACTACGCCATGGACGGCAGCCTGGGGCTGGTGGCCCACGGGGCGCAGGGGGTGAGTCAGACGCTGCGGGCCATGGCCGGGGGGGGCCCCACCTCCGACATCTCCACGGGCAGCAGCGTCGGGTACCCAGACTTTCCCACCAGCCCGGCCTCCTGGCTGGACGACATGGATCACCCCCCCTTCTAAGCGCTGCTCGCCCCCCGCCCCGGCCCCCCNNNNGCCCCGGCCCCCCGCGCTCCCCCCGGCCCGCAAGCGCAGCACCGAGGGCGCCCGCCGGCGCTTGACCTTTCCAGGATATCCCGTGGGAATTGGCCCTGGAGGGCTGGAGGGAGGGGGGACAGCACCGGCGATGGCCGGGGTGGCCGTGCTCGGGCGGGGGACACGGATGCCTTTGGGTGTAAGCACAAGAGAGGTGGCGGCGCACGGCGAGGAGCCCGGCGGGGACCCGGCCGTGGCGGGGGCGGCGGGGGNCGGGAGGGAAAGAAGAACAATCGGGGGTGGCAGAGCCCATCCCCGCACCCGCGCCGGCCCCGCACTCCCTGCCGAGCACCGCTGCTATTCTCCAGAGTTATTTTTCGATACGGTGTTGAAACGCAACTCGGCGCTGCCCGGAGCCTCGGCAGAAAGAGAAGTCTATATTGTAGAAGGGTTTATTTTGCCGGGGGCACGTCCGGGCACGGCCACTGCCCCGTTGCCCAGGGGCGATGCTGCCGCGGGAGATCCTGCCTGCTCCTGGCCCAGTGGCCGTGATTTATCCCTGGGCACGCCGGAGTGTCACTGCTTTGTACCGTGGTCACGCGAGGGGAAGGAATTAAAAATAATTGCCTCCAGCCCGGGATGCCCCCTGGCCAAGCTGTGCCACGGCAGGGCCAGCCGGGATGGCTGGGGCTGGCACCTGCAGAGCAGCCACTGGAGGGGTGGGTGACAGAGGTGGGCGACGTTTGCTCTGAGGGCATTGCAAAAAAATTCCTCCCAAACAGGGGAACGGGAATTTCATCAGCTGCAGAAGCACCTGCGTGGTGGGAAGGGGAGGAGACTGGGGTGCGAGATGCTCCTGGTATGGGTCACGCTCCTCCCTTGGTGCCGTGGGTCTGATGGTACTGAAGGGTGAGTGCAGGCGGCCAGGAAGGATCCCGGTGGCTTTGGGACATCCCACAGGCCCCATGGGCTCTGCTCCTGGCCAGGCTCACTCAGCACTAGCCCTTGCTCAAAAGCCACATGCCCATCTCCCCCAGCACAGCCACAGCCCCCACCCTCAGACATTCAGCCCCATGGATAAGATCCAGCTCCACACTCTGCCCAGCTCTGCCCCAGCCCCACAGGCCATGGGGTCCCTGCCATCCTCTCTGTCTCTGGGGTGATGCTGATGATCCCAGGTTGCCCTTCAGGGAGGGCTGGGGGTGGATCCAGGTAGTTTGCTCCTTCCAGAGGTGTGGAGGCTCCAGAAGCAGAGGGGAAAAAAAAAAAAGAATAAAAATGAAAAAAAGAAAAAAAAAAAAAAGAAAAAAAAAAAAGCCACATGAGAAAGCACATCACTGGTCTGTCCTTGTCCTTTCTTGTCCCCCCAGCTGGGTGCCTTGGTGCTGCAGGAGCTGCCCCAGCTGCATCCACGTGCCTCCCCCTTCCCAGCCTTGGGTGCTGCTTCGTGCCAAGCTCCCGGCCTTGCCGGCCCTGGTGGGGAGGGGCACAGGGCAGAGCTGTGCCTGCTGCTCTCCATCCCCCCTTGACAAGGCCAAATGCCTCCTCCCCTCGCTGTGTAAATTTTGTACAGTTCCAGAAAGTGAGAGTCTTGTTTCCTGGGGGAATAAAAAGGAAAAAAAAGAAACCCAACAAAAAGAATAATAATAAAAAATTTTAAAGAATAAAACCTTATTTATTGCCATGTCTTGGGGAGAAATTAACCCCTCAAACTGCCCCCAGATTCGGGCCCAGGGCGTTGCTTTTGTACCCTGCCTCTAGTGTGTTGGCATGAGATGTGTACAGCTACCCCTCTGCCGTGAGGGAAAGTGATGGCAAATAAACTCGGGATGCTTTTTAGCAGCTGCTGTCTTTGAGATTTTCTTCCTCAGTGGGAGGGCAGTGCTCACCACTGGCATCTCCTGCTCTGGCACTGTTGGCTGTTTGTGGTCAGGATTCCTGGGGTGTGTCTGGATGGTGGAACTGACATCCCTGGGTGATGGAACAAGTGACACCAGTCATCCTGCCCTGGCTTTTTGCTGGCACAGAGAGGTTTGGGGTGGGAATCTCCATGGCTGCCACATGGCACCCCAAGGTGCAGCAGCAGTGACAGTGGGTGCCTGGCTGTGCCACCACTCCTTGGGCACAGGTGAGATGGAAGGGCCGTGCCAGGCAGGAGGGGCAGAGAGGTCCAAGCCCCTCCATGGGCACCGGTGTGTTGGCTTTCTATATTTTAATCATTTTAACATTTAATGCTTCTCAATTAAAGTGATTTCCTGGAGTAGATGCCAAGCTTAGGGTGAATGCACATTAACCACTTTCTGTATGGGTAGTTAAAGGCACCAAGGGATTTAACAGCAATCCACAAGGCTGCTGGGGAAAGGTTTGGCTGAATAAAGCAGATTATAAACAATAATATATGTCTTTCTCTCCTCCCCCCCACCCCCACCCCTGCTTTCTTTTTTTTTTGGAAAGGCTCCAACCTCACAAACAGACCTAAAGTGCTATAAACATCTCCAGGGCTGAGCGCTGGGGCCCCAAATGTGCTCTCTGAAAGCACCGGCACTGTGGCTGCTGCTTTCCATCCCGGCTTTAACAGAGATTTTTTATTACCCAGCGTGTCCATCAAGCCAGGCAGTGGCTGTGCATTACGGCCCTGCACAGGGGTGGCCTTGCTTGTCCCCAACCTTGGTGCCACCGTGTGTCCCTCACAAAGTCAGTGTGACCCCAGTATTGGGGTTGGCATCTTTGCTTCATCTGCATCTGGGTGCAAAAGCGCCAGGCTGTGATGAGCCCGGCCACTGCCAGCCTGCAGCTGCCCTGGGCAGGGGCAAGGGGAGCAGAAGCCATGGGGGGGGTCTTGCTTAATATGAAGTTATTGGAAAATAACCTGCCCAAGCCATTTTGTCCCCACCATGGATCCTGGCCTGTGGTGTGGTGGCTGCTGGAGCCAGCGCAGCGATTTTGTCAGCATCAGCAGGAGCCACAGACACTGTGAGGGGCCAAAGCCCACGTGTGCCTGCTGCCCAGCCACTCCTCAGCCAAAGGAATGTTCCCATTTATTTTCCTGAGGCTGGATGTGCTGCAGAACCCAACGGCAAGCGGCTTCCTGTCACAGCCATGGAGATTTCCTCTGCTCTCCCCAGGCTGCAAATCTTGTCTGGGAAAAGAAAAAAAACTCACGGCAATATCCCACAGGGAAGCACGGGCTCCTCTTGCCACACTCCCCTCAGTGCAGCAGCCTCCCTCCCAGCTGGGAGCTATCCCCCAGAACAAACCCACCCCTGGCAGCTCCTGGGCCCAGCTGGGATGCTGCAGAGGAAGCACTGAACTCCATGATCAGCCCACATCACTCAGCACTCAGACATGGCCACGAGGCAGAGTTTTCCCCCCTTTCTGGGTACTTGGCCAGCTGAGAAGATCATGAAGTGTCTGAGAGAGACCCAGAGGGGTGGCAGGGCGGGTGCAGGTTTATCTGTGCTCAGCTCTCACCAGACCTCAGCCCTGGAAGAGCCATTCCAGGGATAGACATAGGGCAGGAGGCCCTGGAGCACTAACTGAGGTGCTGTTTAAAGCCATTCAATTCAGCAAAGTGGTAAAAGTCCTGTGAGCTTGGAGAGGCTGATTAGCAACATGCGTTGTGTGAGAACCAGAGGGACAAACACACACCTGTACGACCCTGCTGCCTTTGCAGCTCTCCCTCCCCAGGACAAGAGCTCGAGCAGAACTTCCCAAGGGTTATGGCTGCACTGAGCTGCCTCCCATTCTTATGGCTTCCAAGTCACCCTCTGCAAAAAAAACCCCAAAACCAAACAAACACATCGAGGCTTGATCCCAACAATGTGCTTTTATTTATAGTATTTGTTTGGACCCAGGGAAAAAAAATAACAAACCATAATTCAGCCTGAATGGGAGAGATGAGCATCTCACCTGGCCCTGCATCCCCACGGAGGAGCCGACACGTCAGCCCACGCTGCTCTGCTGAGACAGCCCATACAGTACTCGTGTTTGATACATTAAAATAATACCTGGGGCTTCCTCCAGGCCCTCTCCCCTGTCCCTCCCCCCTCAAATAATGATGAACGTCAGAGCATGCCAAACTCTGCTGCCATCCTGCTCAGGGCATGGGCTTGGCCCTCGTGCTGGAGAGCCCAGTCAGACCCTGTGTTCTAAAAGATCCCCTCGAACCCCCGAGGTGTTTGGGGAGGGCAGTGTGGGGGGGGAAAGGGTGTTATTGTTATTGCAGAGCATCCCTGTCCCCGGGGGTCAGGGCTCGCCGGTGCCGTGCTGCTGCAGAGCAGAAGTGATGGCTTTGGAGTCCGTCACCTCCTCGGGCAGGCAGCCCTCCTGGTCCCGCAGCCCGGGGTCGGCTCCCGACTGCAGCAGCAGCTCCACGATGTCCAAGAACTCGCAGGTGGCAGCTGGGGGGAGAAAGGGAAGGGTTAGTGTGAGGATGCTGGCCCGAGGTGGCGGTGACGGGCGTTTTTGGAGCGGTGGCTGCAGCTGGCGGCTTCCCCCGCGTGTGCCGCAGGCAGGAAACGCCGGCTCAGCACCCGCTGGGGCAGCAGAGCGCGGCTGGGGCGGCACTCAGAACGCCATGTGCTGCTTTGGCTTTGACACTGCAAAGGAAGGGGAAAAGACAGAGCGAGAGCAATGCAAAGCCACAAGTCCTGAGGGGGTGCCACTGGTGCAAGCAGCACCCAGAGCCTGCAGTCCAGTCAGAGGTTCTGGGAGCTGAGGGATCAGCAGGGCATCACCTGGGACACAGGGCACAGCTTGGCTAAGGCTCTTTCACATCCAGGACTGGAGACTGAGCCTGGGGCCCCAGAGTGCTACTGCAGCACTGCAGGGACCCCCAAAGTGCCACCTGGGAAAGCATTCCCTGCCTGCTTCCGTACCCAGAATTTATAATGCATTCACCACCTATAAAGGATCTATAAGCCCTTGCCTCTCACCCGCCTCCTGAATCTCCCAGGGAGCAGGCAGCACATCTCAGGCACACCTTCAGTACTGCCTCGCTCCTGACTTCTGTCCATCACTTCTCTTTGCACAGAATTCAGATGGTTTATAGCTGCTGGCCACCACTTCCTGGAGCACCTGCTCCAGGTCACAGCGCCCATGGCCTGGGACAGCTGTTAATGGCACACATTTTATTCCTCACACCTCTACTAGCAACTGTTTTTTCATCCCTCATTTTCTCTGCCAAGATAGAGTCAAGTTTGACCTGAGCTCTTCTCTGTCCTAGGAAGTCTCACCTAAGGATGCTAAAAGAAAAGAACCAGGAAAATCAGGATTACTCTTAACACTGAAGAGCTGGACTTGGCTGACATCGGCAGAAATCCCAGACCCCGGATTTTCCCTTCAGCCTGTGCAACTCAGACCCTAGTGAAGCCAAAACCTGCCTTACAAGGCCATGAAGCTGGCAGCTTCCTCTTGCGTTGGTAGCAATTGGTTTTAATCATATTTTGGGTGTTTTTATAAAGCATCTGACTAACTCCTTTAGTAATTAGAGTGTCTTTTGCATTACTCTACAGTCTTCTACTGGTCCAAAAGGACAAGCAGTAATGTCTCATTAAAATAAATTCAATGTGCGATTGGAGTTTATATTGAAAAGATAAAAAAGGACTCCAAACGGGGAAACAGGTTGGTGAGGAAGCAGGTGGGGGTGTGGGTGAGGCTGAGCTGAAGGGGGGCACATCCCTCTGCAGAAAATAGACTTCCAGAGGTGCCAAGGAAGGTGGAGTGGCAGCTTCTGGGGATGGGTAGCTGGTCCTCACAGGGAAAGGTGGCTTACTCGTCTGGTGCCATGTCCTTGAGCAGGCTGGGGACATCCCTGGGGACGAGCACAGCTGCTGGATTTATCACACCCTGGGACCCTCGATTTGTCAAGGGCCAGAGCGGCAGCCCTGACACTGGCATGGGTGAAGATGAATTTCCATTCAGCGCAGTTCACCGCCCGACTCCATTAATCCTCCGGGTTCAGATGATGAATTTTTTTTTATTATTTATTTTCCCTCCAGCGTTCCCTCCCACTGCCCTGGCGGCGCAGACAGAGCCGAACAGATGGCGCTTTGCAGGGAAGCCGGAGTGCCCAGGAGGATGCAGAGCCTGCCCACTCCGCGGCCACGTGGCCACCGCTGCTCAGAACAGCCTTGATTTCCTCTGGGAGAGGCAGCAGCAATGATTTCAGCACTGAGCGAGCGGGTGCATGGCTGGATGGATGCACAGGAGCCGAGGAGAAGGGGCTGCTCAAGGGACACCGTGCACACAGCCGTGGGCACGGGCTCCAGCCGTGGGTCCCCCGGGGCCAGGGCCGCCGCTGGCCTCCGCTTAACCCCCGATTAAAGGCGGAAGGAGCCGGGATTTATAACCCCCAGCAGGATGCGGTTTGACACCGGCTGCAATCAGGAGAGCTGTCACCACAAGGACAGCTGTCAGGCCACGCCGGCTCATAAAAAGGGATGCAGACACCCTAAAAGCAGGGGCTGCCTTGCTGATGGGATTTAACCCTTCCCTGAACTCCATGAACAGCCTGGAGCAATAGGGAAGGCCTTGTGAAGGCACTGCTCTGCTCAGAGGTGGTGTCCATAGGAGCTCTCCTGCCTCCTCACTGCAATTAATGACTCAGTTGTGAAGTGCTGACCAAAATGGGACTGGGAGGTGACAGCGAGCTCCAGTTTCACTTGAATCAAACCCAGTCACCCATTTAAGAAGCTGCTTCCAAGCTCGGGGTGATTTATGGCCAAATCATAAAGAAAGGGAATGAGGATGTCCTGGGGACAGTGACAGCCACCAGGAACAGCTGGCACCCATGGGAACACCAGGCCTGTGTGCCAGCGACCCAGAGAGGCTTCTCAAAGATGAGATACAGGGAGGAGAGAGGGGATAATACTCAAGGGGAAGAAAAAATTTCAACACTTAACAAACATCTGGGAAGAAAATCCTGGGAAACTATTGTTATTGAAACAACTGAGCTGGAAGGGTGGATCAGGGAAACCATTTCTGAAATAATGTTCATTATATGTTTGCTTGAAATAATGTTCATTATATGTTCATTATGTTTGCTTGTGTTGAATAACATGCCTCAGTCCCCAGCCAGAGGGATCCATCTGCATGGAATTTAAACTCAGGTGATGCATCCACCTTTTCCTTTCACATACTGGGCTTGCTTGAAGCAAGTGCTCTTGGATAACTCACATATGTGCTAAGCTTTTGCACAACCTATTATAATCTACTGTGAACCCCTCTGTCGTGGAGTTGGGAAAGCACCTTCCCAGGAGAGAGAATGCCCAAACTATGGAATGGCTTAGGAAGAGAAAGAGGCAATGTGGCATTTTAAGTGCTGTCCATCTGTGGACGACGCTGCGCTAAACAACAGATTCACCATTCCAGTCACAGTGACAGGAATTTGAAAAATTGAGTATCCTACAGGAAATATCCCACAGGGAGAAATCACACATCATTGTAACTACAGTCTTGGTTCAGGGGCCCTGGAATCTGGGAGTTTAGCTCCAGATCCAAACACTGTGCTTTGCACTGACGTCTGCAAAGCAATTTTGCCATTCTGCTAATGTCCTTGTGGAGAGATCAAGAAGAGAGAGAAAGACACAAACACTTCAGAATGACAAGTATGCTCTTAATTACAGTGACAGGCATCAAGAGGGAGTACAAGATAATAACTGGCTATGTCTTAATTTTGGGGAAAAGATTATGATCCAGATTAAATTGATACTTTTTTCCTATTCTCCGCACATCAGCACAGCACACATCAGTCTCTGCTTTTCTCATTTGGAGATAGAACAATCTTTCAATTAAATCACGTATCTAATTAGCCTGTAATTGTGGGAGGGACACCAACTGTGACTTGCCTCTGCTGATTTTGGTAGCAGAGAAGCTGCTGCTCTCTCAGCTGTGATCAAACAGGTTTGTCACCAGGACACATGAAGGTGGAGGCAACCTTGTTTGTCCCCTTCCCCTGACCTGTGCAACCTGTTAAAACTGGCACAGACCCTCCCTGAAGGCCAAGGGATTTGGCATCCCCTAACCAGAGCCACTCCTAGGTCTGCAGGTGGCATACCAACATCCTGGAGACACAGAGGTGTACAGAGGAACTCTGCATCATTAATTGAGGGAAAAGGAAGGCTTTAAGGTGATATTTGCAGAGGAGAACAAGGGGAGGGCAGCAATCTTCTCCCAAGGCTGCTACCCCTGCCATGCTGGGATTTGCTAGTGGAGGTAGCCACTGGTTAATCAAATCCAGCTTCCTTGCTCATTTTTCTCCTGGAATTTGTTTTCTGTGTATAGAGCATTTACTCCAGCTGCAAATCCATGCTGCTAAGAAGGAACAGCCAAGCTTAGAGGCAGCTTACCATAATGGAGTGCAGTCTGGCCTTCCCCATCCTGAAAAAGAGAAAGAGACTTGATTTTAGAGGTGCAGGTAACATCGTGGTAATACAAATACATCCCAGTTTTAAATAAATAGGCTGAATCACAGCAATATTTTAACTGAGCAGACAGACAGCCAGGACACCCAGCTACCTGACAGCTGGGATTTGAATCATCATCCCCCATCACTCCCTATTGATGGATAATCAATATCTATCCACCCGTAAGAGTGCGTGGATCACATCATGACATGAGTATAATTCAGTTCACACTGTTATCACTTCCAGCCCATAAAAATGAAGGATTTCAGTCCTATGGCCTCACTCTGGGATTCTCACTACTCCTGATGCTTTAGTGCAATACACTTCAGTGCAAACCCAGCTTTGGCCAACTACTTGAGAGAAGGATAAAGCACTGGGATACTTACTGAGCTCTTCAAGCACATGGCAGCACACAGGGGAAAAAAACCCAGCTTCTTCCACTTGAATAAATCTTAGGTCCCTGCCTTTAGAATTTAGGCCTACCCCAATACCCAGATTAAGTTCTGTCAAGTCAGGAAAGGGCACAGTGCTCAGGGATGAGAGCAAGTTGCCAGACTCATCCTTGTGAAACACCTGCAGTGCAAGGGCAAAGCAAAGTGGGTGATTTGTAGGTGTTGGCACACAGCTCCCTGTTCCAGCTAACACTTAAACCACGGCATCAGCTGCAATGCTTTGGGAAGTGTGTCCCCTTCCCAGACTCCTGTGTCCCCTCCCCAAGGCTCTACCACACTTGATGCTTCACATCCAGCACTGCAAACCCAGGCACCCCACCCTGACACAGCCTCATCCTGCCACCAGAACAGGTGAAATAGCAGCAGGAAAGAATTACTGGCCCATTTGCTTTCACTACTCCAACCAGGATTAGCCTCTAATTCAGTTCTTTGCCTCCTTAATTTATTTGTATCTGTCTATGCAGACTTAAGTTTTTAATTAGCACCATCTTTAGGATTAAGGCGCAAATTCTACAGGTTGCCATAGATTCTGGAGCAGGCAAAAGAGAAAAGAACAGGAAAACAGGTAGAAATTCCATTCATAGCTGGAAGTCTTCTGGTTTCCCAGTGCGTTACTCTGTTTGATATTCAGCCTGTTGAGCTGAGGAATTAGGAATGACCTGTGTTTTGGGACAGGAGGTGACATGCTTTGCTCTGGGACACTGCACCAACACTACAACCATGGCAGCAACAGGGATAAAAAGCCAGATGTAACAGGCATTTGCTGCCTAAATACCCATTTCATGTCTTTTCCAAGCAAAGGGGTGGAAGGGTCTGATTTTTCTGACTATGTCCCATTCAAGTCACTGCCAGCAGTGTTTGAAGATGCCTCATTTCAGGAGCCTGTTTCTGCCCAAACTGTGGGGAGCGTAATGCAAGTGGGTGTCATTAGATGGTACCACAAACCAAACCAAAGAACTGATCATGGACAGCATCCATTGATTATTCCACACTAAAGTAACCAATGTGAGCCAGTGCCCCTGAGCTCTCCTTAAGCACATGGAGGAGTGACAGAGCCAGCACTGACTTCAGCAAAATACAGAGCAGGGCTGAGGAAGGAGAGGCGGGAGTGCTCCGAATGAGTTATTGGAAAGGCAGGATGTCAAATGTGTGGGCTGGGGGATGGGAATCCAGCTCCCCTCTGCATCACCACCTCCAAGACTGCAGCCAACAAAACCCACAGGTGAATGAGACAGGAGCCGTGCAGCAGAAACCCCTTCCCACGGGAGTGCTTTGCTGCAGAACTCCCTATTAAAACACATAGGACTGCTCCAGGAATCCTACAGACATTTGTTCCTCTTCCAAAGGCTGCAGAAAGCACTGCTGTTTCAGCAGCTGGCTGGGGCTAACAAGGTTTTTTATTTCTCTTAGATGTACTTCCTGGCATCTGCTAGGCTAAGGAGGGAACGCAGGTCTCGGCATAGGAAATACATCCCTTTAATCCCAGTGTGGTTTTTAAAAAGAACTATTAATCCAATGTTATGCAAACATGGTTTGCACTTTATTTACGCTGCGGATTTTCCCCCTGCTTTGAGCCTGCCCAATGGCCAAATGCTATTTGTTACACTTCTCAGATGCCGTGCTGTTTGCTTCTATTTCCTCTGTGACAAATTTTAATCCAGGTAAATGGAAAAAGCTCTAGTGTGGTCACTCACTAAAGGCCTTGAAAGCCCTCGGGAAGCTGCTGATCTCAATCCCTCTTTGATTTGGCTTTTTGGAGCACCGTGGCTAATTGCAGTCTGATGTAGCTGGCTGCTCCAGGTATGGCAACGCTGAGCCTTCGGAGCAAAATGGTCACACCTGGAGACTAATCAAAGATAGGCTGTGAAAGTCAGGATTACAGCTCCCTTTGCAGGAATTAAGTGAAACAAGTATTGCCTGCCAGGCACTAGAGTGTCTGTTTTGCAATCAAACACGATGTGCAGAAGATGAGTGAAGATGAATTATAGCTAGCCTTGACGCAAGGGGTATTTCCTGATGTGCAACAGAAAGCAGCAGCCTCTTGAGCATCTTAAGGTCCTTCTCCTGAGATGTGTCTGTGTTAGGATGGATGATCCTAAACAGGGAATGGGCAGGTACAAGCCTCTGTCCTCACCTCACTGGCATCAGCCAGGAACAGGGCAGCTGGAGTGCATCCTCTGCAGCTGGGAGATGCGGGCAGTGATCAGATGGATCCTCTCAGCAGATGGACCAAAGAGAAGGTGCTGAATAAGGAAGCTGATGTTGGTGAGTGGGGAAGAGGAGATAAGCAACTCTGTGCCAGTGTTCAGCCAAGATGCCTCTGAGAAGTGCCCTTCCATGCCTCTGTATCAGCTGGGAAAATGTCACTGTCACAGGTTAAAAAGGAGGATACCTGCTCTGATTTGGTGAACTTCAACACAGAAGAGGGGAAAAGCCAGGCTCAAAGCAGCAATACACCTTCTGTAAAGGCTTGCAAAGGCACTGGTAGGCCCTTGTCCCAGAGCCCTTTTAGCAATTCTCCATCTGTAAAAAGGAGGAGCTCGTGGAAATGGCAGACCCACACAGGCAGACAGAAAGTGACCAGGAAGGAAAGACCGTGACACACTCAAATGTAGGAGTGCTCAGTCCCAGACATGTTACTGACCAACAACAGATCTGATTCCAAGATTTCCTCTTGCCTCCTAATGCCGTGTGCCATCCCTGGTGGCTTCTACAGCCTCCTGGCACATCTGGCCAGGTCAGGGTGACAGCTGAGCTGCACGGCCTTTCTGGGAGATGAAAACCCAAAAGCCCACGTCTACCAAACCCATCAAAACAAAGATGCTACAAAATCACTGGTACTTCCTGCGTGCATGGTCTGTGACAGATGTCACTCAATGAAAATCCAACTACCAGTGGATAACTTATTGGATAACAGGATTTTGTTCTGCTCTTGAGAAATTTAAGCAAGAGAAATGGGAGAAGATGGACCGAGCGCAGATGGACCAACTGTCTTATCTGCTAAGTGGTACTGTGGCTGCTGCACATGAGTTCTGTCTTGTAACTGATGGGATTAAATCGGTGTTGCCATCCCATGTTCATTCCTTGGGAATTTCTGTTCCCTGCTTAACCTCACACAAGTTCTGGACTGAAGGGCAGGGACAAGGAAACGGCTTGGCTAAAGCTGCTGAGATGCTGTGCACTCTGTAAAACACAATTTGCCATTTCAAGTAGACTTTGACTGGCCAGTGTCTGACTGTGGTTTCATGGGACAGTTTTAAAACCAGTGCTGTATAAACACTGATAGCTCAGAGCTGCTTCAGTCGCTCTCCAGGCTGAGTGCACTGGCAGGGTGGCCCAGAGGGAGACACCGCCTCTTCCTCCATCTCACCTGTTTAGTTTAGCACCAGTAGAGAAAGAGGAAAAACAAACCCATGCTGGTTACCTGGGTGAGCTTTGGTCCAGCCTGACCCCGTATTGGTGATGAAGCTGGGGCTGGACCTTCCACACCAGCACAAGGGTTTGCAGGGAACCTTACACCTCTCTGAGTGCTGCTCCACACCGAGACTTCACCTCCTTCAATCACCTCCAGAAGCACAGACACCCTGAGTGTGAAAAGCACAGCAGGAAACCTCTACACTAACCCTGCCTTTTCCAGGGGTAGCACATGTGCTCTTTTTTTTTTAAGGTATTTTTTTCCCCCGTATCTCCTCTTCTTTCTGCTCATTCGTGGCACCTTTTAAGGTGTACGGCTCGTTCCCATTGACAGACTCGGAATGCTGGCAGGGATCGCAGGAGATAAGAAAGATGAGGTGATAAGAGTGTTTAACAGCACTGGGTGCTGGGCAGCATGATAGGCCAGAGAGAAGATAAATATTTACACTACATCTTTAGAAGGTGAGTGAATAAAAAGGGCCAGAATAATACAGACTCTGAACAAGCACCGATGCTTAGGAGCTGTAATATAAATCTCTGCAGCTTCACGACACGCACTCACTCAAGCCAGGGAGATGAAAAATAGCAAGAAAATACTTCCCTCCACTTTTAAAAAGGGTTTTATTTCTCATTTGTTTCTACTTTAGACTTCAACTTCCCAACAATTTACTTTAACCTCATCATCATCTTATTCTCTCTCTGAAATTTTCTCTCCAAGAAGACTGAGGGTAAGGCTACAGCTCAGCACACCAGAATTTACATGCTAATACCCACCAATACTAAAACCAGGCAATGGGAGCAAATCTAACCAGTCGGAACTCCATCAGATGATCCAGCAGGAAACATGCCCATGTGCATCCTTGGTCCCAACTCCAAGGCAGCTCAGGCACTCCCCAAGGACCAACACCATGGGACAAAGGATAGAGAGCAACTTTTGCTAAAAGCAAAACCAAAAAGCATGGACAGGTCTTGAACAGCTGTTTTTTAGGGATTGCAAATAACCCAGGCTGACAAGTGCAGGGCATCCTCTTAAGTTTGGTTCCTCAATTAACTTTCCCACCTCCCCTGCCTGTGTGCAGGTTTGGCAGGGATTCCTTTCTCACTGAGCTGTCCCTCTCCAAGAGCTCTCAGCTCTCTCCTCTGCTCACTTCCTCCCATTCTGACCATTTTCTGTACTGTGCCAGGCAGATATCCCCCAGGATGGAAGGTGCTAGACTGGTTTTTATCATCACCTCTTGGGCCCTTCTCCAGAGCCTACTGCCAGGCTATCATTTGGCCTATCTTCTAAGTGCCTCACAGATAAATTAGATCTGCATAGAGAAGCAATTATTACATTTCTAATGGCATGAACCCTTACAGCACAATCTGCTACTGAAAGGCAAAGAAAATTGCATTAGCTTTTGTTTGATTCAAAATTATGATCAAGGGAAGAGGGATGTTGAAGCCCTTTAAAGCCAAGCCTCTGAGCTGGGGATTTTTCTGTCTGGGGACCTCCCTGCTTGTATTCACTGCTAGAGCTCATACTCATGGTTCATTTAGGAGTACTAATTTGGAGAAGCCTCTGCTCACAAAGCTGCTGTTAAAAGCAGATCTAAGAAAGCTCAGGGAGAAGAGGATGCCCAGGAACCACCATTGGCTCCCTCCTGAAGCCTGCATCTGCTAATGCTCCCAAACGCCCCCAGCCCGAGGAGTTCAGTGTGCCAGGGTTATGCTAATCCCTCATCGCCCTAGTTTCTAACTGGTGCTGTACCTAAATTTCCAAGTGCAATTTCAATGGGATTTATCACATCTACTATGATCAGCATGTAGTGCTGCTGGCACAGATACAGGCTCTCAACATCCCACTGCAGAAATGGCTGTCATTAATTGCAGAACAAACTGATTTCTGAACCTATGCAGCAGCTCATGCAGCAACACTGAAACTCTCAGGGATGTTTTGCTGTTGAGCATTTTCAACTGATTTTGCAGCCAGCACTCTGTGCCCAGCTGTGTATTTGGACATATTTATAGGTTATCCAAATAATATTTGCTACTGGCTGTTACTTTCAGCACCAGGCATCTTGCTGCTCATCAAACAACTGTGTTGGTGCAATAGAAAAACTGCCAGGAAGCTGCGGGGATCAAAAATGCGCTTGGAGAAGTCAATGGCTAAAGCTGTAACAAGTGTCACGGCAAACCATGCAAATGCCATCCCAAGCTATGGACAGGATGATATACCAAAGGGCAGGATGCTAAAATCTCCCTTCTCAGGGTGCTTCCCTGCCCCCTCCCTGCATAAAAGTTAGTGCTCCTGTACTGCTTTATCACTTTAGCATGGCTGAGGCAGATACCTGCTTATTTAAGGGGCAGGATAAATGGGCTGAGACAGCTTTCCCATCCCCAATTCACTAGGGAATGCTTGGAAATTCCACCTGACACCGGGACTGCTCTGTGCTCTTAAACAATCTCCCGTCTGATCCGATTGTTCCCCAGTGGGGAGGCAGGCTGCAGCTAGCTCAAGAGTCATTGATTGGATTAACAGCCTAATTCCCAACAGATGAATAGAATACTGATGTCTTGTCAGCCCACATCATAGAAGGAAAACACAATCTGCTTCTACAGCCCCGAAATTTAACCCTTTGCTTCCCTGCTCCCCCCTCCCCAGGGCTGGATGCAGGGTCCAGCACTCTTAGCTGGAGATCCTACCTATTGAATGAGAAAAGATTTATTAACCTCTGGGACATTTTGCCTAATCATTGACATGCCATGGGATCACATGGTATTTTCTGTAAGAAACCCTTTTCTTCACCCTTTCCACACAGAAGAGATTCATACCAGGGACCTTTATTATTTTTTCTCCTCTCTTTTCCACCTGCCAATACAGGGAATTCTGTATGCTTCACAGTAAGCTGCTGAAAATTCATCAGCTCAGTGATACTTATCCTGAAACATACAGATATTGAACGTTTTCTGAGTCTATCATTTGATCAGGAGGATGGATCTGCCTGGAAAGGAACATCCAGCTGTGCTGCAGGAGAGGCATCCCTGCAATGCTGTCTCCCTCCAACAGCTCTTGGCAAGCTGTGGGGCAGGGGAATGAAGCTGGGCACATCATTTGCTCTTGGAGAGCTCCTGTTCTCCACCTCCTAATGGAGACACTAATGTTTTCTTACCTCATAGAAAGACTGTGATAAGAAATTAATTGCTACTGGTCAAATGTTCACTACCACGGAAGCAGGACTGTGTGCATATTAAAGAGATTCTCCAAGAACAAAATTTATTTATAGAGTCCTTGGCACTGTCTGCATTTATTTCCTTGTTCAGGAGACAAGAATAAATAAAAATCATCTGATTTTAAGGAATTCATTCAAAATGAATTTTTTTTGAAAATATTTTTTTCCTCAGATCACTAGGGTCCATAATGCCACGGGGTTTTTTTTGGCTTCCAACACTCACCTTTTATGCTTGGATTTACAAAACAGGCAGGTACTGTGAGGGTGGAGAGGCCCTGGCACAGCTTTCCCAGAGAAGCTGTGGCTGTCCATCCCTGGAAGTGTTCAAGGCTGGGCTGGATGGGACTCTGAGCAACCTGGTCTAGTGGGAAGTGTCCTTGCCCATAGCCAGGAGCTGAATCTGTATGGTCTTTAAGGTCCCTTCCAACCCAAACCATTCTAAGATTCTATATACTTTCAAAGACTGCAAGGTGTACATCACCCAAGATAAGCCAGGTTGTGCTGTGAAGCAGAAATAAGGTATTTCCAGTTTTATTTGGGTTTTACAGCTCACGTGCAGAGTGGAAACACTCCCTCCATCACTCCTTAATTCTAACAAACTAATTAGCCCAGCACTAACATGACTAATAGGAGAGAAAGCATGAAAGAATGGAAGTGCACACCTTTTTTTTCCACCTTCTATAACCAATAGCTGATAGCCATGATGGTTTTCTAGACTACAGGGTCTCATAACATTATTATACATATAATAAACTTGCTAAGAGACTGAATGAAAGGAACAGTCCTTCCCTCTCCTGGCTCCCAGTACATCAACCTTATAGATAGTCCTGTCTTCAGAGAGACAGGGGGTCTCCATGCTCACGACATGGGCAGTGGGGAGGCATTAATGACAGAGCTGCCCTAACCAAAATAATTAGCCAAAGACTCCTCGTCAACTCAAACAATTCAATCAATGCCCTATTAGTACTTTAAAGTGGTTCACATTATTAGCTCTTTTTACAATTTGAAACCATAATGTTTAATTTTCATCCTAGATGTGAATTGTTCCAGAATGGCAATAAATAAATAAATAAATAAATTTAATGAGCCCTGTCCAGCCCAGCCCCTGTCCTGCAATACGGGTGCGTTGCATATTCACGAATCCAGGTTAAGGATGGGGACTGGGGCAGTTGTGCCCTGGAACTAGCAGACTGCAGGTTTTATAAATACATACAGAAATAATTAAAATCTAAGGGGTTTAGAAGGGTTAATCTCCTTTAAATAATCTCTGCCACAAAGCCTGTAAAGTCACTGCTGGCACGATGCCTGCATGGGACCGGCTGTCGGGTATCAGGACAGCACGTGTGGGTGGGAGCAGGGAGATTAGGAGGCAGAGGTGGCCCATCAGTGCTGCTGCCCCACAGATGGCTGCCCTAGGCACTGCCCATGGGCTGCAAACTCCAGAGCAGGGCCAGATCCAGCCCCAGCCAGCAAGTCACCATGCCACTTGCTCCACCTGATTAAAGAGAGCAAGGGATGCTTGATTAGGGACAGCATTGCTGCCACTGCTTGGTTCACCTCAGCCCGTGCTGACTGCAAGGCAAATGCTGGCTGATATTTATTTAAAGGGATTCAGGGCTTTGGAAGTAACCCCTTCTCCTCTGCAGGCCTGAATCTAAAGCCCTGCATGATGGAAGAGATGTTGCACTTTTAACTGTCAACTATAATGGCTCAGAGCTGCCACTCTGTCTTTCCAGATGTCCTCTTTGTCATTTAAAGCCAACAACTGAGTTACCATGAGAGAGAAAAAAATCCAAAAGAAAGCAGAGAAACCACCCCTGTGTGGACTAAAGCAGTGCCTGTCCCGAACCCACAGGTTTGATTTCCTTGATTTGGGAAAGGCAGGCTCAGCTAAAATGCCCAGGAATGCCATGGCAGAGCTGGAGCACTGTCAGAGAGGTTGTGCCCTGAGGACAGGCATGGCTGCAATAAAAGCCAAGTCACAATGTGTTGCAGGAGGAGCAGAGGTGCTGCTCATAGCCCAGGGAGCTCTTTCTCCTTCAAGTCAATGAGGATAAAGGCTTTGGAGACTCTTTTGGTCTCATAAACCTTCCTTGGCTTGGTGTGCAAAATCAGCACTTTCCATGTTGAGACATTCTGAAGCATCCTCTGAACTCATTAGATGAGAGATGGATTTTATTAAGCCAAGCTTGAGAAAGCCTGGGCTAGCAGGGAAGCTGACTTTCAGTGGCACACAGCCCTCAGCATGAAAGGCACATTTTCTTCTCTTCTCCTTCAGTGCCAGGAACCTCGCTCAGACATCTCAAAGCACCTGAGGATAGTGCTGTGCCCTGCAGCCTCCAGACAGCCTTTCCTTTCCAAGCACGCCTGCTCCTGAAGGATGATGACTCCTCTTTGTGGCTAATCTGGAATTAGAGAGGACGTTTGCACACTCACAGCCGTCTGCCAGAGGGGGAAGGCATCAGAGCCTGCATCCTGCCCCGAAGTGGACCACTGCCAGGGAGAAGCCAACTGCATGTGTTGACTTAAGAAGCTCCCATCTCATCACCTCAAAGGGTTGCTGTTTTTGTGACCTCCAGCAGCCTTTTAGCAGCCTCTGTGAATTGTATTAGTAGCTGATTTACCATTTGTTATTTTATAAGGCATGAAGCTGCTCTTTCATTTGCTCATGCACCACCAAGTACAACTGCATGTCAGGCTGAAAACTCACTCTGTGGTCACTGGGGCTGTTTCCTGATGGAAAAAAGGAGGGATAAATAGTGAGGGAAAAGGTTTATTGGTACTGCTTATTCACAGACAGTCAGGTTTCCAAACAGCTATTAATGAAGCGCTACTACTAAAGAAAGAAAAAGGAAAAATGTCTGGAGAAAACTGCCTCAGGACATCAAACTCTATCAGTAACTGGGATTTCTTGATGGAGCCACAGTGCTATCAAAATACAGCTGAACTAAGTACTTGCAGTTTGGTCTGTCATTAGGTATTTAGTGAGATGCAAAATTGATCTTCACTTTAAAGGGCTCTTTCAAAGTCTAGAGGCAACACTTGCTCTCTCCTTGTGCCGTATAATAGAGGAGCTCCTAATGAAATTCAGCAGGAACTGGAGGCAACCAGGGAAAACCGCAGCCAACTTTCTAACAGACAGATTTATGTTCAGGGGTGTCCTGCTCCTCGGATGAGTTATTCTGCACAGGGCAGGGATAACAGGTTCTCCATTCATGGGTGGTACAAGCGTGGCAGAAGGTCAAGTTCCCTGGTGGTGCAGGGTCTGTGCTGAGGGCTGGGGCTGCCGTCACATCTGGGGCTGGGCTGAGCAGCTCCATCCCATTTCCTACTAAAGCAGCCCAGGGAGCCCGCTGGGACCAGCTGGGCCTAGAACTGGGCCCAGCCCAGTGGAGCAGATGGCAGGTGCTGGTGGTGGCAGCTGACGTGGGGCAGTGCTGAACCAGTGACCTAGAGGTGAAAGGCTCCATATCTCCCATTATCAATCCCCAGAGCCCCCTCCGAAGTTAAGTGTTGATACATTAATCTTTCTGACTGATGGAAACAAACATTCCACAGGGGAATCTTTATTTATGTTGAGCCCAAATCATGCTTAAAAACATAAAGTTAAGGGCAGGCTTAGGTTTTAGCCTTCCATCAGAAATGTTCCTAGTTAATGCCACCCTTTTCCCCTTCCACGTACCAAATTTAAAGAGCACGTCATCAGGCATTAGTCTGAGCACAGCCCCGGTGTGGATGGCTGCAGTAAATAATAAACTGGTGTTTGTGTTTCCTGCCATGCATGCTGTCCTCCTAAACAGTTTAATAAAAAAGGAGTATATTTCCAAGCACTGCTGGAGTGCCTCGATGAAGCATGTGGTATAGGATAAATACCTCCACATCAGGACACTTTTCAAAGCCATCAGGCAGAGGGGTCAGTCTGTTGTGGGTTTTTTTAAAACTGCACAAGCTAATGCTTTAAGAGTGTCTTGATGGAATCAGGGAAATTGGATTGTCCCCCCATTTGCCGGCCTAAAACAAGCCTTTTTTTATTTATCCCATTAGAGGAACACAAGAGAAACCTTTTAAATGTCACTAAAATTTTCCCTGCATTGCAAAACCCAGTCAAAAGGGTTTTAATTTTCCCTGAGACCTCTTAAGTAATGCAGTATGTCAAGATTTAATACCTTGTGTGCAGGGGATTGTCTGTATTCTGCGCTGTTTCACCAGGGTGACTCCATGGGGTCGGTCCTGGTCACTGGATTTGGTCCCTGTCAGCACTGAGCTGCTTGAACAGCCCACACCACTTCAGATCAGGTCTGCTGAACAAATAGGCAAGTGAAAACGAGATGAGATGCAGCATTCCCTGGACCACCAAAAATTCAGCAGTGCTGCTCACTCTCCGGTGATTTTGTTCTGTGAGCTGGGACTCTCAGGTTTTGGAAAAGACTGTAATTTTTAGGCTTTATTCACTTATTTATAGGAGAGCCAGGGAGAATTGTCAAGAGGCACTTTTGTACATAAGGCTCCACATTCCCCTGGCATATTTAATACGACAAACAGGGCAGTATCACAAGCAGAGCCCAGGACTGTAAACTGGCAGTGCACAACACACTAAAGCACATTGCCTAAAGATGGCAACAGGACCATAACATCTTTGAAGGCTGGGCTGGTGCCCACTCCAACCTTGCTGTCCCAAGGGCTGAGGGACAAATGCCAAAGCAGCTTCTCAGGGCCCCTTGGTGCTCATCCCACTTGTTAGCCAGACTGGGAGCTATGGGTGATCTGGCCTCCCAAAGTAATCCCAATTAGTAACATTTGCTACTAAAATACATCATTCTTTTGCTCCTGTGGGATATAGGAGCTCTCTATCCATGCTGTCCGTGTTTCTTTCTGCAGACAATGAACATGTCATGCCACATGAAAGAGGACCTGGGATGCCAAATCATTTTGGGCTGAGTGTGTAATTCTCCCCAAGCCTGGTTTTGCAGAGAAAAGAGGAATTGGAGGGCAATGATCATCCAAGCTGGGGTATGTGAGCCTCCAGTCTCTTGTTCTGGAATTCACACAGGTGCACTGAGAACTGGGAAAGCTGCAGAGCCCAGGAGATCGAGCAAGAGGAGGCACATCCGAGCCTCTCAAACAGCCCCAGTAAAACCCAGCCCTGAGACCAACACACTGCCTACTGATCTTCCCTGTAGGGCTTCATAATCTATTTTACAAAATGTCAGAATCTAGCACGAAAATTGGAAAAAGGGGGTAGTGGAAAAAAAAAAAATCAGACTGGCTGGTTATTGGACCGGGGCTGTGTTAAAAGGATCAGGAGGTGGTGGGCCAAGCAGTGGGGGAGGGAATGGGATAAAGTAGTGGGTGTAATCAAATCAGTTTAAAAAGCTGCAGGCTCTCGGAGTTAACCTTGCCAATCAGGGAGCGAGCGGGAGCATGTCTGCGCACATTAAAGCGGGAGCGTGTCCTTGAACCCGCGCGTTCTCCGTCCTCCCCCGCAGCCCGGGCACTCTGCACCCTCGGCAGGCAGCAGCAGCAGCAAAGCCCGGGATTAGGCTCCTTCCTCAGCCCCGCTCAAGTGGAAGTCAGCACGGCAAAGGCAGCTCGGATGCTTCCCTGTGATTAGAGGTGAGCCCACAGGATTAAGCCAGCAAGAGTTGGAGAAATGTTAAAAAACAAACAAACCAAAAAACAGGGAACAAAAGGAGAAGCCCTCCCACTGACAAATGCTGTTGCATTGAGCCTGGCAGCTGTGAGAGGCATTACTAACCTTTGCTAATGACTAAGGGCACTGAAGTCACTTTAAAATAAATATTCACTAGGAATTACATGGGTAATCTAAAGGGATTATCCTGCTGCCTTAACAGGTCTATAACCTAACATTAAATGGTCTACACAAGTGTTTGCATTAATTTTGACCCAAATCAACCCTTCTGCTAAAAGCTTTGGAAAGCCAGATTCAATTTTGGAAACCATGGGTCTGCTCTGAGTTAGCTTTCTTATAAATTCCTGCAGATCCTCTGCTTTCTGAAGGAAACCAGGGCTGAGCTCTCGGAAGACAGGAGCCTGCCCGCAGCCAGGGAAAGGCTTTAGCAGAAACACACACTCAGAACACGAAGCAGCAAGCACAACAAATCCAGCCTGCCACATAATCCAGTCCCTGTGGTAAAAGTATCTGTGTTCAGAGTCTTGCCTCCAGCCTGTCTTCCCTGGGGAGACAGGGAAAGCCCAGCATGGGGAGAAGGAGCTCTGCTGTAGAGAATGGCACAAACCCTGTGCCTCAGTTTCCCCACCTGTAAAACGTCATGTGCCTTCTATCTGGGGCACTTGTCCCTGTGCCTCAAACTCCCAGGGGGCAATTTCAGCTGGATCAGGGCTGTGTGTTTGAGTGAGGCTCAGCAGCTCCTTCTCAGGGAGGTCAGGAGAGCAGGAATTGAGCCCAGAGGGGCTGAATGATGAACTGAGAGCAGCTCCTGTGCACCAGGTAAAGCTCCTGGGGATAACTTCATTGTCTGTGCCTGAAAAAGTACAGTCTAAAAACATACAGATGCCTTAAAGCCACCATTCACAATGCCTAAATTTAATTTCAATCCAAAGGTCCTATGAGACAGAAAGAGTGAATAAATAAAAGTACATCAATGCTTCCTTCCAGAAGGCATTTCAGACCCAGACCTGGATAAAGGACTCAGGGTCTTCCTCACTTCACAGTCTTGTAGAAAATTAGGAAAGTGAGAGACATGATCAGGATGCTAGAAGCACAAAAATATGCTACACCAATGGATCTGAAGTCCTTGGGGTCCTTCTGGGTCCTCTCTACAACACAGTGTAAAGATGAATCAAACACAAGGGGAAGGTGGCAGGGAAAGCAGTCCAGAAAAAGCTCAATTTTTAAAAAGCTCACTATTACTGATAGAAGGAAGAAAAACATGTGCAACTTTAATATTTTCTAAAGACTTTTTCAGAAGTTCTTGCCCTTTTTTTTTTAGGTTAGAGAAAGCCATGAAAATCTAACCTGGTAAAACCTAATTTCACAGGAAATCTTCTTTGAAAGCCTTGGCAATATGAGGGGAAGTGCTGTCTGAAGGCAGTGTGGAAGAGTGCTCTAGCAACAGCATTTTAAACTCAAATGCCAGGCAAACAGTAAGAGCAGGTGAAGCCACTTTTACACACCCTGAAATGAAAAGTCATCCCACTAAATGAGATTTCTTCCCTCTGGTATACATATTTTTATGAACTCCTGAATATATGCTAGAAAAAATTAAGAGATAAAAATAACTTCTGTCTTTACAGAAGATGAATTCTCTCCCTTTTTAAATAAACAAATAGCCTCAAAGTTTTCTTTATGTGCCATAAAGAAATCATAAAGGGGAATAGATCAACATCCTCACTGAGGAGACCTGAAACATTTAACAGGGATCCACAGTACCTGCAGAGCATTGCAGGCTTCAAATTGGCAGGAATCACATTCAGGTGTCTGGGAACAGGGAACACCCATGGGACTGACCAATATTTACTGGTGTGTGCTGCAGCCACCAAGGATGTGAGTGGAAGGGGAGATATTTTAGCTGTCAGTCACTTCTGTTGCAGCCTTCCTCAAAGCAACAGGAGGGCTCCTAGCCACGTTAAATATGGATATTCAACTATCAGCTGATTCTAGAAAAGCTCCATCAGAAAGTCATCAATCAGTCCAGGAAAACTCACCCTACTGCACATCCTGGTCATGTCACAAAGCCTTCCAGGACCTAAAGCAGACTGGGAATGATGGCTCAAGAGCTTCAGCTTGTACTGAATGCAGCAGCCCTGAACACCTAATTCCATCTACCAAGTGTTATGCAAGTAAAGCCCTTCTATGGGCTGCATCAATGTCTGATGCCTAACGAATACTAAACTTGAATCTGCAAATGCCCTGATCACTGTATTTCTCTGAGCTGATACAGGCAGCAAGGTTGGGAAAAGCTGGGCAATATCTGGAAACAGAGTTTTGTTTTATTTTCTTCCCAGGACACCCAAGGTTTCCTAAGGAAAATGGGTGATTATTGACTTTGACTACCCTCCCACAGGAAACATTTTCTACAGAACTTCAAGTCCTGTAACCAGGACTTCTAGTTTCCACACTCCTTTTGCTCTTCTAGTCATTGTTCTGCAAAACTTCCCCCACATCTCGTGACCCTGTGAAAGGAGAAGTCCCCAAGCCCCTGTGATTTTTATGCAGTTGTACCTCTCATCGGAGCAACTGTGCAACAGCATAAAATCCAAAGATAGACAGCTTCCCTGGGCGGCTTTTCACACCTTGAGTGCACAGGAGACAATACCCTTCTTGGGAGGAGGCACAGTACTGGGGAGAGATGGTACATATTAATTTCTAAAAGAGGATTTTAATCATGCAACGTCCTCTGCAGTCGCACAGAATTTAATCTCATTGCTGACAGTGGGTGATGGGGGAGCATGTTAAGTGGAAAAGTTGTATTCAAGACCTTCTTGCAGATATGTGCTACAGGCAGTCCCTTGGGAGGAAGCAAGTGACCCAAACCTGTCTCTGTGGCTGCTGACCACCCTGGCCCGGGCCCCATCCACTCACAGAGCAGAAATGCAGGCGCACTCCCAAAGTTCTGCACAAGGTTCAAGTACACGTGGTAATACAGTTAGCATTTATCAAGCCTTACTTTACAAATATTGATTTATTAATCTAGGCAAGACACAGGGATATACACACATAGTATTCCCATGTTGGTTACAGAGACTGAGACACACAAAAACCCCCACTGTCTGACTTGCTCAAGGTCAAACGAGGAAAAGTGCCCACAGCCAGGATTAGTCTGGGGATGCTGAGCTGCCAGCGCTGTGCTGGGACTGCCAGGACACACTGTCCTTTTCCACACTAAGTCTTCCCTCTTCTAAGGTCTGGCTTCACCTAAGTCTACACTGAAGGACACTCTTACCTTCACTTTGAGATATGGGAAGGAAACACTGGAGTTGAAAACTATGAACTGAGAACTCAGACTCTCCCAGCTGCTACGGAGA
Organism: Irena cyanogastra; assembly: GCA_013397155.1. Taxonomy (NCBI): domain Eukaryota; kingdom Metazoa; phylum Chordata; class Aves; order Passeriformes; family Irenidae; genus Irena; species Irena cyanogastra. Next base: position 145,222 of record VWZV01004359.1, read on the forward strand.
GCCACCATGGCAGGGCTGGCACCTGCCTTTGCACAGTTATCTTCAGGCTTCTTCCTCCTCTGCTTGCAGGCAGCTTAACCACTCGTGGTCAATGAAATAATTCAGTGTTAAAGACAATAATCCCAGAGGAATTATTATCATTTGTTTCACCAGTTTTGAATAGGACCTTAAGATTTACATAAGAAGTTGTACTTGGAATCATGAAACAATTTTTTAGGAGCTTCCATGAGAGCAAAGAATGTTGGTGACAATCAATGCCTAGGATGGGTGAAATCCAGTGCTTTTTTGTCTCTCTAAAATACAAATACTTCCCTAATAGATTCAAAGTTAGGACACCCCAAATGATGACCCAACAAAATTCCATAAAATCCATACATTCAATGAAAAAGGATGTGTGTTTTCAAGCAGCACACATCTGACAGCTACTTTCTAAAGCAAGTCAAACTACTGACCAGCTAAGTCACCCTAAGCATCCTTTTGAGGTATTAGACTAGCCTTGGACTCCTCATGGATAAAAATTAAGTATGAGACAACAACAAATCTACTGGCTTTAAAAGGCTGAGGAATTGGAAAGAATGACCATATGCTTTTGTATACAACAGCCTTTCCTGTAGTATGGGAAAACTACAAAAAGTTAAAGCATCTGAGTGATAAATACAGACTAAATCTGTAGGAATAGCTTTCAAAAGACAAGGAATTGGGAGAATCCTGCAGAACCCTGCAGGAAAATCATGGTAAGGCTCTAGGCACAATTCTCAGTGATTTATGCTGCTGAAGGCAGGGGATGTTCTGTCCACTCTCAGCTGGCCTGGAACACGGGAAGCGTTGCTGCTCTGCCAGCCAAAGTCCAGCCCAAAGTGTCAGGGTAGGTAACAGACAGCATGAAAAAAGAGGATACAACTTTATCCAACACTGAATGCTTAATGACAGAATCAAGGCCTTTCTCCAGTTGCTCCTTGCTTTTCCTCCTGAAATCCCTGATTTTTGTTAAAAAAACCTGAGCAAAGTTGACTACCTGAACATCTCCTTTAAGTAGTATGTAATTCATAAATACAAAGAAAATTCTATTTAGTTTTTCCTTTCAAAACCAAACACACCATAGTTATGATGTGATTTTAATTTATTTTTAAGAAGCATTTTAAAATTTCCTTGTAAAGGTTTTTTAAAATTTAATTCTAATTCCATTCAGACATACTTGGGCACAAGACAAAACAAAAACCTAATAGCTTAACAGAGAAGAAATGTCTCATTTGCTGTTTCCTATCCTGATTCAAATGTAAAAATTAAGAATGTTGATAGACTAGGTTAAACTACATAATTAAGCAAACATGGGCAGATATTGTGTACCTGATTAGCAAATGAAGAATTAAATTTACTATAAAGGTTATATTTAGCTGCAAATGAACACATTTTAATGACCACTAACCAATGAAAATCAACCTTTCCTTAGAAAAAATAAGCAAGAACTAAATATAAATTGATTATTGAATCAATTAAATCAATCTCAACCTGTCAGAATCTCCCTCATTAGAGTCAGTGTTGGATGCAGAGCTGCTGCTCTATGGTATGGGCATCCAAGCAAACACAAAATGATGCAGTGCCAAAGGTACAGTCACACACACACACACCTTCCCAGCACATCCGCCCCAAATTACACCACAGGCTCCCAAACTGAGCATATCCACTAATGCATGGAGCCCATTAATTTGTCCTATTTTCCTCTATTAAACAAACATAAAAAAAAAAAGTGTGTCCCTGTAAGAGCCTGAACCATTTTGAGAATCTGGTGAAGCTCGACTGACTTCTTATTTCTAAGAAAAAAAAACTGTTTAAATGTAAAGCAACTGGTTGCAGCATTGTGGGATTAGTTGGATGAATCCTTCTGTGGATATAATCAGCTTAATGGCAACAAAGATCACAGTGCAGTGAGTGCAGCTGTGACACTCCGAGCATTTCACTGAAGGGGAAGGTTTGCAGCAGGCTGGAACAGTCCCTTTTTATTTCCAGCCTCTTTTATTTCCAGTGTCTTTCCCTCTCTCTCTCTCTCTCTCTCTGCAGTCAACATCCCTCAGCTCCATTAGCATGAGAGAATTAAGGAGGGAAATGGGTAGGGTGGAGCAATTTACGTCTGTGGGTCAGCATACTTACACAGCGTCATATAATTCAATTAAATGGACAAATAAAGTGGTGCTAGTTGTTTTCCAAACTCAGGTTAATTTTAACTTAATTCCCACACTGCTGTGGGCCAAAGGGCTGTCTGAGGCTGCCTTACACATGGCTAAATGGCCAGCTGTCTGCTATGGAACAGACATGCTCTTAAGAGCATCCTTGCTCTCAGGATATTCTTAGTATCATCTTCCACAAAAAAACTGAACTTCAGACTAAAACTCAAGACTTGATTTCCCTAATTACAGCTCTATTTGCACTGGCAAATTAATTGCTTTAATATGCTTTAATTGCCTTCTCACACTGTTAAATTGCAAAAATACCCCAAACAGTAGAACATAATAGATGTGAGATTTTAGCTTGTCCTATAAGAAATTAAGAAATGCTATTTTCTAGACTTCTTAAATTAAGACTTCAATAATTTAATCCACTGATCTACCTAGCACAGACAGTATTAACACTTACAAAAAACAAACAACTAAATCCTAATTTATTAACTACTATTCTCTTTATGAGTTTTGTTCCTACAGGAAAAATGCCCTGAGATGCAGGTGAATGCACTAATGATTGAAAATTGCTGAGGATAAATACAGGAGACCCACAAATCTATTATATGGAGGAAACTGATGGATATCAGTTTGCTAAGCAGGAGCACCTTAGGACCAAGCTGATTGCTGTAGAGCTTGCTAAGGCCTTCCCTCTCAGCTGGTACCACTCAGCTCCATGCAGCTGCATGATGGAACCAGACCTGTAAAGGAGAACTAATTTCCATTTGCAGAATAAAGACCTTTTTCAATACCACAATGTTTTGGAGCCCTTAAAATAAATCAGTGCTTGAAGATCCACTGCACTTTCCATAAATAACCCAAGTGTTCCTCCTCTGCCTCGGCCAAAATTTCCTGTCTCCAAAACATCAGTGCAACACCCCGCTGTCAACCTCCCCACCAGGAATACTTGCACTTCAGCACTTCTGCATGGATATAATTTGTAAAGTGCTAGGCAAATAAGCACACTCTGAGTTGGGAAATGTTCTTGACAGACTACCTGGCACGAAGCTTTCAAGCCCACCGGCAGCGTCGGGAGGCCAGAGCTGCACGTGTCAAGTCCATCACCTTAGGAGGCTTTCAGAGTTTTGCTTTTTGTGATGCTACAAAATGCACCTCCAGAGCCATTATATGAATTAGTTGGAAAGGGGTAAGGGGGAAGGAGGAGTAGCTAAGAACAGCAATACACCCTATGAGGACATTTAGAAGCATCTGGCTCAGAGATATTAAGAAAGGAAGGAAAAATTAATCATGCTGGCTGGGAAAAAAAGCCTGGCATCAGCACAGGCACCTTGTCATAAGGCAGATATTAATAATGTGAACCCCCAGGGAACACTCAGACAGCTGAAAGATCCACTTGTTGGCTCTCACTGAGCAGGCAGGTTTAACTGATGTCTCTTTGAAACCTTCTGAATCTTACGCTAAAACACTGCCTAGGATTTTTTTTTTTTAGTAGAAAATAACCCTCAGTGCTAAAGATCAGATATTTCCTGCACTCCTCTCTTTTTCCTAAATGGTATCAAAGAGACAACACCTAACATTTTGTAGACCTGTAGGTCAGCTACCCAGTAGCTATGAAGAACATGAGAGAGAAATGGAGGTGAAAACTAGTTGAGTGTTTCGAAAAGAGAAGAAGCAAAAAGGCTCTTGCTGGAACAGGAAAAACCACACCTGGCCAGGACACCACAATTTAGATATTGGATTAGATTAGGGTTAGAGCAGGATATAAATTAATGGCAGTAACAATAACTAGAACTCACATTTTCAAGAGAATTTATTAAGCCACCAAAACAGGGTAAAATCCTCCTTTTTTGTGCCTTGTTACTTCTCCACAGCAGCGTTTCCTGAAAGCCAACATGATAAAAGAAGCACTGATCTGCCCAGACTTTTGCTAAAACACACCAGGCACCCCCAAAATTGTATTTCTGATTTCTTGGATCACCTGTGACTCGCTACAACTCCAGATTCCCAGGACACACACCTGAGGCACTGGAGTGTAGCACCAGCTACAAACCAAGGGTCTCAAAGACCAAATGATGATAGAAAAGATGTTTCTATGCTAGCTGATGATGCAGGAGATGCTACCATTGAAGCTATCAAGGAGCCACATCAAACAAGATGGGTTGTGGTTGGCAAATGTGGATGGACAATTCCCCTAGTCTGGGAATAGAGCTCAGAAATTCTTTGTTTAGAAACAACCAAACTCCTGTGTTTAACTGGAAGATGATGTCCTGGAGACCAGAACTCTGCCAGATGTTTTCAGTAGCTGGGCACAAGATTGAAAGCATCATCCATCCAGAAATGAGTGCCATTGTCTGCTTGAGTCAGAACCAATTTTGCAGCTGGGTGACCATGTTTTTAAACCACCCTATCCCAGAAGGAAATATTTTCTGCATGGGGTCCAGCTGTGATACATTCCTATGCAAATGAAGCAATTTTCTCTTTTTCTCTATGAAAAGTCTCCCATTTCTTCTCCATCATTGATTCTTCCTCCCAATGGACTTGGTAAACTGCAGCACTTGCAGTTTTTTTTTTTTTAACTGATCCCAGCAAGGGACACACTCAGCCCTAGGACACATGCCAGTAAAAGTCCCATTGACTTAAGCGAGGCATTCACGTGTTTATCCTTTGCCAGAAGTCCTCAGTAATGACACCTTCCCATCCTTTAAATCCTCAGTAAGACTCCTTCTGCCATGACCCTCCGTGTCACCACTGCCTGGCATCGCCTGGGGAAGCCATGAGCCAAAAATACCATTTTTCTGCTGATTTCTGTTTTGTTCTCTTACTTCCATCCACTCAGCCTTTCCATTTGCACTACCTGTAGCACTGCATCTGATGCCAAGATGATCTCTTTGGGATAGGGATGGTCTTTGCTCTTGCTTAATGCCTTGACTTAAAATTTAAATGGGCACAAGAGGAACACTTGAACTGACAGGCAAAAAAAGGACAATTTAAAAACCATGCTTAAATGACTAGTTTATATAATCTTCCATTTTTGTCTCAATACACATTTATAACCTTTACATTGTTGTTTATCCCAGCTGTCTGGGCTTAGCAAGTTGCTTCTTTCCAGCTGATGAGAGCAAACTGACCATATCCACACTTAACTTCTCCTTCTGAGAAGTAAAATGAATGATTTAAAGTCACCACAGCTCTGAGTTTTCCTGCTGCTGTGAAAGATCTAGCTCAAAACTGCCTCCAAGGTTTAAATTAACCTCTTTTACCCTGCAATTAGCACTGGAGGTAAGGGTGTATGTGATCACTTCCCATCACTCCAAAAACAAGCCCTTGGTCATTAAACTGTGAAAAATGGATCATTTGCAATCGCTGAGCCGTAACTTTACAAATCTCTTCTGAGTCTGACCACTGGAATTCAAAGTGTAATGCTCAATTTCATACCACTTCAGAAGCCAAATTACCATGTAATCTGTGAGCACTGCTTCAAAATATCCTCACAATAGCAGCAGGAATAGGATGTCACAGAGAAGGGAACCAGGCAGCTTTGGCAGATCTGGGTTCTGATTCAGATTTCATCTGCACAGTCCAAACGTGATTAAAACTTGAATTAAAAAAAACCAAAAACCAAAAAACAAACAAACAACACACAAACAGAAAGAAAGGAAGAGTAAATTGGGATTTCCTGAACAGAGGGAACCTGGCCTCTGGCTGAGTCCCAGTACACATGTCAAAGTTTCTTTGTAGCATGTTCCAGCCTATTGCTTTCTGAAACACTCTGCTCATCCTCCTTCTGTGTTAGATAAAGTCAACCAGTCCGAACTCCTTCCTTCCTGTTTTGCTCATTAATCCCTACCTGGATTTGAGAGCTGTGCTGAAAGAGACACTTTTTCATCCAGCTACCAAGCCAGGGAAGGAAAATGCCCACAGTCTGAGCTGGGGCTTTCCTCCTCTGCCTGCACCTCACACCCACACAAAGCTCATCACTAATCTCCAACCCAGTCCTGGACAAGAAAAACCTTCAACTTTATTCCCATTCCTTTCCCCTGCCTCACAAAAATACTGCTGTATATACAGTAAAGGCAGGAAATATCACAGAGAGGGGGGAAAAAATCAATTTAAAGAAATTTGCAAACCATTGTGTTAGAGCATCTCATTTAAAGCAGCCACTTTTTATCTGTGGGGCAAGTTAATGGCAGTACTATCGTGGCAGTAATGTTGTGCATCACAGAAGGTGACAACATTTTTAAGGGTATTTATTGTGAGGATACTAAATTCAGGACTGTACCCCACAAATTAATTTACAAGGGTGGCAGAAGTCAGCTGGCTAGAGCTGCTATTGCTAATAGCTAGGAAAGACCCACTTAATCACTTTGCATTTTTATTTGCAGAAGATAAAGAAACATTTCTTTCACTAATAGTTTCATGCTTGTTTCATCTCATTTTATCCGGACTGCAGGATCTGTTTAATTTCATTTCATCAGTTTTCTAAGGTTCTTAAAAGTACCATATTTTTATAATCTTGTTATATCCATGAGATAAAAAACGATTATTTGCCCCACCATTTCCCAAATGGGAAACCATGGCAGAAAGAAATCAAGTGACTTGTTCAAGGTCACACTGGGATTCTGTAGCAGAACTGGAGAATTAGAAACCTAAACTTGACTCCAAAAAGAGAATTTCTTCACTGAATCCACAGATATTCTACAGATCTGGGCATCTACTGCTGTGTTTCTTAATAACATATATAACTGTGGACACCCAGCTCTGCATGGACAGATCTTGTTATTTCTCTCAAATAAAAAAAAAAAAGCAAATTCTCTCACCTGCATCACAGGTGCGGCTCTATGAAGAAGAAAAAATGGTAATGTTCATATTCTAAATTATTTTCTTCCTTAGCAGAGCTGTAACTCAAGCTAAAGTGCTGTTTCAAAGTTCTGTATATTCAAGACGTGTTGCTCAAAACATCTTGCTGTTAAGTCATTAACTGTTCAGTACATGGATTTTTCTGTTAGTTTTTATATACAGCAAAATAAATCACTCAACCCCTTCTCTCCTTGATGACAGTTGCCAGTGCAGTTTTGCTTGCAGTGTTTCACAGCCTCAGGAACTTTTTGCTCTTGTACAGGCTGGGTGGGAATGAAGCAGGAGCACACAAATAATCCAAGAACCCGGAGAGTGAAACCACCAGCTTGGAAGGAAGAGATTGTGCCATGGATGGGACATGAATGAAGAAAGTAGTATATAGTAGAATAGCAAGTAGTAGATAATAACAGCGGTATATAGTAAAAGCAAGTGTATGTGTGTATACATATATATAAATCATGTGTATATATATTTTATATATATATATAGAGAGATATATATAGATATATATAGATATATATTTCTTTACTGAACAGCTGCCTTGTTCACTGCATTCTGTCCACACAAAGCAAATGTCCTGCAGTGGAAAACAAGAGGTGTTTCCCAGAGACAGTTTCAAAAGGGTGTGAGGGTACAGAAGCACCATTTATACACCCAGAAAAACCAACAGCTGCTCATCACATTAAAACCTGGCACCTGACCAGCCAACGCTTTTGCCCTACACCTGGAAACCTGACCTGTGGAGCCAAAGAGATCTTCTGAACATTTCTGGCAAGCTGGACAAGAAGAGATGCTTTAGACTCATGCAGTGTTAATGGGAGGAGCAGGTGTGTCAAACCAAGTCCCTGGCTGGGTCCGAGCTGCGGTTTCCATCTCTCTTCCAAGCTGTGTGGAAGTGCATTGGCAGAACAAGATCCATTTGGGATGTATGGAGTGCTGACCACAGCAGTATTTGTCCTCTGCAAAGAGGATACCAGCAGAACACTGCAATCTGCATAAATGGCGCATTAATAACGGCCTAGGTGAAGATTGCATTTTAATTCTAAACTTCAGCTGAAGGACCTGCTTGTTTCAAAGTTCAGAGAAGCTCCTTCAGTTGCTGGTATTGATGAGTATTTCAGTGCCCAGGGAAAGCTGTGTGCACAGTGCAAGGCCACAGATCCCAGGCCAGGACCTCAGGTTCCCTCCCTGGTTTAAGAGTTCAGGCAACACCTAAACTCATGCCATGCTTGGGCAAAGGCTAGGGAATCCAGCCATCCTTAGCACATGCAAACCCCTTGGAATAGAACATTTTGGAGGCCACAGCAGACACTGGATGCTTTTCTGAAGAATAGGCAACACCACATCTGCCTCTGCTGTTTTCTCTCACACTGCAAACCCAACTTAATGATTATTTACACTTCCCTCTTCCAGCCTTTCTCTCTCCTCCTATGTAAACGTGCTATAAATACAGACTTGGCACACATCCATCCATGGGTCAGCTTCCCCTGATCCTAAAGGTCTTTTTCTGGACAAGCTGTGATTTAGCTTCAAGTTCCTGTAAGCCTGAGCTACTTCTTCCAGCCTCCATCAGCAATAATGTGACACTTGCCCACGTCCTACTGATGAGACACCTGTACCTTGAGAAATCAAGTTTCAGCATGACCCATATGGACTTTTGTATGGACATCCTCCTTCTGAGGGTCCCACGAGTCCTTCAAGAGTTGTTTGGGGTTTTGGAGGGAACACTGGCAAAAGTCACCCTCCACTGTACATGCCATAGGACTTTGCCCTGAACAAGACCAAGACCTCTGGCCAGTGTCAGATAATCCGTCACTATAAGCTACTTGCATCCAAGCCAGATATTTATTGCTATTGATCTGCCTGGTCCCAGTGAAAGACTTTTGTTCTCCCAACCCAGGACTTTGACCTCAATTAAGTTATGAATTTCAATCCGATAGACTGCTCCACTTACCCTGCTGCTCTCCCTGACTGGATTAATTAGAATTAGCTAGGCTGGGAGTCACCCCGAGCGCCTCATGGATCATGTTATTTTAATAATAAATAAAGAGACAGCAGTGGCATACAAGGAAGGATTTTGAAAGATTGTTCATCCAAGAGCATCATTCAAGACCTGCCAATACTAATTTCTCTGAGTTTGATTACCTCATTTACTTCTTTTTATTTCTATTCATTAATTGAGTTTTATCCCCCATTACTTCAGCTCCCCAAATGTGCCCTTCCTATAAAGGAACCAGACACACGCTTCACTGTTACAAAGTTTTATTACTGCAGCTCATCAAAAGTATAGTTAGCACGAATGGAATAGTCATTAAGCATTTAATAATCTAATAGTGCTGAAAAAAAAATATTTAATAGGGGAGGGGGAAGCGAAGGAGAGGGACAAGACAGGCCTGTCTGTTGCCATAAAGTGTGCACTGAGGGCTGGCTGGTGGACAAAACCAAGAAGGTAACATCCAGCACTGGAGAGAATGCATATATCCATCAGGATATTTTCTGACAGCACAATAATGCCTTTGGAACAAGCCTAAAACTGGTTGAATACTAAAGGAATTTGATTGGCAAGGAGAATTTTCTGAACTAGTGAGTCGGGGCCTGATAGCTGCATTATCCTTATTAGTTCCCTTTCCCTAGAAAAGCAATTACACAGGCGAGGACGTCGGGCTGCCCAGGCCTGCACTGGAATGGATTGTCTTGGGCAGCTGTGGCACGGCCACGCTGCGGAGCTACTGACCCACCCACAAACACTTCTTTGTCACGCTCACTTTAATGTTTAATTGGCTGGAATGGCAGAAACGGAATTAGATTATGGAAGTTCATCAGTTCTTCCAATGCTGCTAGCCAGGCTGCAGATAGGCACCTCCCAGCCTGGGAAAGAACACCACAGACAGCCTCAACACACCTTTGTGGAAGTTCAGGCCTTTGTTTTATAACAAACTCCCATTCCAGCCCAGCTGAGCATTGTTAAAAGAGGAGGGAAGACTCATTGCAACATGGAATGTCTAAGGTGGGGCAGTCCATTGGTGTGTTCGATAAACTAGAAGATTACTCCTAGGTAGGATTTACTTGTTTTGTTACAAAAGGGAGCAACTGAGTAGTTTTTCTGTGACAGGCAGAGAGAGGAGGGCACCAACCTTTGCTACCCACCAAGACTTCTGCTATGCCACACAAGTGGGGATGCCTGTTCACACAGATTTCCAAAAGACTCTGGACACACCCTCTCACCAAAGACTATTAAATGATGCTATCATAGAGCAAGAGGGAGGGTCTTTGCTTGAGAAGTGATTACAAAATTAGAGGTTGAATAGGAGTAAACAACCAGCTTGCACAATTGTTGGTGAGAGCTGGAGGGATCTGTGCAAGGGCCTGGATTGTTCAGCCCACAGAAGGGAACAGGGGAAGCGGGCTGGGAGTGAATAACACAAGTCCTTTAAACCAAAAGCTGCCTGTAAAATGCTACAAAAGGATCTCAAGGTGACAGGGTGAAAAGCCTGCAGGTGAAATTCAGCTCTAAAAAACACCAAGTAATGCACATGTGGAGAAACAATCTTCAGTCTAAACCCAGGGCTCTGAACTAGCTATTACTACCACTGTGGAGAGAGATCACGAGTTACTACAGACAGCTCTATAACACCAGCTCAGTATTCAACAGTAGTTAATAAAAAACAAACAACAAGGAGGCATTTGGGGGGAAAAAAAGGAAATAAGAAAACATCACTATATTGTTTCATTATACCTCATATTGCACTTACAGCTTGGGCACTGGGAGAAGTGCTGCTCTCTTCATCTGAAAGCAGTAAGGAAGAACTAGAAATGACCTAAAGAATGACAAGTGGCAAAGTTACTGAGCAGCTTCCAGATGGGGTAGGATTAAACAGATAAAACTCCTCAGTCTGAAAAAGAAGTGATCAAGGGGAATCAAGGAGGCCAATAAAGTCAAAAGCAGGACAGAGAAGGTAACTGGGGGAACAATTACTGTTTCTCATCACACAGGAAAAATAGGCTCTCATATGAAGTGACCATGGCAAGTGCAAAGCAAATGCACAGTTAAACTACAGGACTCCCACTAGCATAAAGTTTGGGAATCCAAAGAGGGATGAAAGAAATTTATCACAGAAAAATCCAGAAGTGCAACAATAATAACAGTAGTTCAGGAAGCCTCCAAACACCAGATTCTGGGAAAATATAAGAAATTATCACTGTATGCTTACCCTACTCTGTCTCCTAAGTATTCATTAAGCTAGAAATTCTCCTGCACTGACACTGTCCTCAAGGATGCAAAAGTAACACGTACAAGTTGAGAAACAGGAACCTACTAAATTAGCTTTGCCATTTTCAGTGCTGTTCTGCCACCTACAATCCATGGAGCTATAATAATGAAAAATTTTGCTTAAAATCTAACCAAAATAAGCTTAAAGAGTTACTCCCTCAATATCTAAAGCATTAGAACAATCTTATTTAGTAAAACTTAAAAGTACTTTGTGCTGAAGACTGCGAAATTGAGATGCCCCCATGATTTACCTAGAATTGGGGCTGTTTTTTTTTTATTCTGTATGAGTTTGTTTGGTTTTGATTTTTAGAGCAAACAACTGCCAACAACAGATGAACACAAAATCTCATTTGAAAGTAAAGCCTTGAGACTTTTTTCAAATTGAGAAGTCCTCATGGAGAAGGTGAGTGGCAGAATTTCTTCAAAACAGGGAAAGCTTTTCCAAGAGGCTGATAATAAAAGAAGATGTTCTAGGAACCACCTCTCCTGAGCAAAGAGTAGCTGATGGCTTGGTGGTTCCTCTGGCAGGGAGGAGTGACACCAAAGCCATAGGAAATGAAGCAAGGCTGGAGACCATTCCTGGGGTGATTAGAGACCATTCCTGGGGTGATTAGAGACCATTCCTAGGGTGATGTGTTCACCTGAAGAACCAGCTTGGCTGCCAGTGGTATCCTGTTTGGGCAGTTAACCAAACATCTTAATGAGGGGCTAAAGCATTTCCAACAATGACCTCAGGAATTACAGGTGTTTTAACACATGCTGGTTTCAAAGATGACCCTGGGACAAGGGCCATGGAGCCATCCCATGTCCTCGAAGGGAGGCATTCAAGGTAAGGCCCTTTCCTGCCTCTGCAGGGACACATGAAGACAGTGGGGAGCAAGATACCTGTTTCTCCTCCACGGTGCCCCCTGCACTGACCTCAAAGCTCACTGCTGCTGCTGGCTTCTGTCTGCTGTGAGCAATGACAGGAGTGCACCACAAAAGAGCTGTGGTGTCAGGCATGGAATCAAGCACAAGGCTCCCTGAGCTACAACTGTGTGCCTTCTGCCAGACTCCAATTCCTGCCCCAGCAGTGGCCATGGGAAGTGCCTCCCTCTGCACAGCACAGCCCTCAGCACAAGGCCCACAAGCCACTAAAATGTGCCACAGTCCTCGGTCCTGGCTTTTTAAACCCTGCCCCAAAAGCAGTTTTAGACTTTAAGGGCAAAGCAGCAGAGACCACTGCGAGTTTTTGCAGGACCAGCTCTTGGATTTCACTTGTCAAACACTGGTTTTGCAGGACACAGGAGCCTGCAGCAGTTCCTGGCTGGTGAGCTGCTTTGCAGGCAGTGCTGCACATGGGCTGCCTGCACAAGGATGCCGACTGCTCTGCTGCATCAGTCATGAAGCAGAGATTCATCTGTCTACAGGGAGCAGAAGAAACCAAGACTGGATCTAGCAAGCTGAAAGACAGGAAGAAAACGATGCTAAAAACCAGCCCAGCCTGGACAAGCAGAAGGAAACATATTATCTGTGCAACTGATGGTTAGTGTTGATGAGGCCTGAGGTGGCTTCAGAAGCTAAGGAGCAAACCAGGGATAAATCTCTGCCTTTCCCAGCATATATTTAGAGTGCAAATATTTTGCAAATGTTTCTGCTGAAAAGGACTTTTCTCCCAGTAGGTAAAAACAGCATCTGCTGAGTGGTGACCATTTAACATTCAACCTGCTGCCAATCTACATTGCACAGAGAGACCCGCAGGAGAGACATGGAGCTGTGCCACCTGTAATAACTGTGTGACTGGCACCATGTCAATGCTTTAATGTAGAATGCTACCCTCTGTCACTAAGCAGATCTCTCCTTTCTTTTGGCTAATGGCTTTCACACCCACTGGCAGCAGTGTCAAAACTGAAGGGGCATGTGGCTGCAGGGTCTTCAGAGATCTGCTTAACAAAACTGACCATGGAAATACTGAGACAGGGATGGGGGATGGTTAAGGGAAGAAGGACACTACTGTGGTTAATAAATCTGCTCTCATTGCTTTGCTTTTCATCTCTGTTTAGTGTCCCCATGTGTTTGTCACTGTAGTTCCCTCCCACAGCAGTGGTCAATTCAGCAGTACCTGTGACATCCTTTGCTTGCTGTGAGCATACCTGTGCCAAAGCCTCTGCTGCAGTATCAGGTCCAGGACAGGACCCCTCCCAGCTTTATGAGCCAGGCTTTTAGTATATTTAGGGAGAAATTGATCCTAGGGACATTAACTGCAAGGGCACGAGGCTGTTGTGTTCCTATTTAATCTCAGCCAGGTTTAGAGAATGCTCAAAGCACAGAGGACTTTGGCAGCTGGCATCCTACCCACAAATGTGTTTGCATCCCTCATCTCACTGGGGAGGAGGAAAGATATGTAGATGGAGCCTGTGGTCCTTGGTCACAACAGTCAAAACATCCACATCAATTCCTCCATCTCCCTACAGGCACAGGATGATGAGGGCATGACTAATGTTTGGTGCAAGAGGCAGGGAAGGGATGCACATTTGCTGAGATCAGCTTAATTTTTAAATATCTACATGCCTCCAATGCAAGACCCTTGCTGTGAAATCCAAATGAAGAAGGGTGACAAGGAAAAAAAGCAGGCATGCAAGCAGGTCTGACCATTCCTTGCTTCTTTTTACCCTATACAGACAGAAGCCTTTTAAGAGTCAGGCAGGAAAACAGAAAACCCACACAAACACACAAAACCAGCAGACCACCAATCTTAGCAATCTTTGACATATCCATAACTTTTACTTAATTTTTAGCTAATGGTGGAAATTAGTCTTTGGATAGTTGATAAAAATCAACCTGTCTCTGCTGGGTTAGTACTGTGATCTGTGGCCCAGCAACTACTTCTAGTACAATTGATTTTCCTTTTTGGCAACCAATAGGTCAGTCAATAATAATGTTGTTTGAAAAGGATTGAGTCATGAGGGAGATGAACCCTCCCTGCCATTTATTATGTTTGTATTGTCTTCATTTGAAAAGGTTTTTTCTTTTTTTTTAATCTCCAGTCAGTGAAGGTATTATAAGGAGATGGCTGCTCCACGTTCCATGTCTCCAGGAACACTCTGATCATCAGTGTTAGGATGCAAATACAGGAGAGAAGTTGGGAACTGGGAGAAAGTTCCAGCCTGAGGAGGCAATCATGCTCCTCCTGCTACTCTAAGTGTCTCAAAAAAAAAAAAAAGGAAAGAAATCCCGAATCTAACTCAAAATATGCTGACAAGCACCACCTTAGTGCATAAATATGACTGAGCAGCCTTGCATGAATTGGTACAAGATACAAATCCAACACTGGTACCAAAAATTAACCAATGCTCTCTACAGACAGCACAGACACCAGGTGCTTTTCACTGAAATTACTACTGTATAGGAATGAATGAAATAAACCTCACACATACTAGCAACAGATTTCTTAACCTGATGATTTTCAGCTTTGGTCTCAAGTTTCCTTCTCAAACACCTCAAGGGTCTACGAGTGACTAGTGAGAACTTGCTGACATGTGGTTTAAAGTCTTAGTGCACTGGTCTGCACTTTACCAGGAAATTGAAAAGTCAGGAAACAAAAACTGAAGATCAGTTACAGCTTTTTTCATCCTTTTAGTCATAATTACAGAAAAATTTCAACCAGAATATTATTACCGTAACATTGATAATTGCACAGTGATGCAGTTTAAAAATCATTAAATACTTAGATATGGTTTAAACTCAGCTGCTCTACCTCATAGATATGTACACAGCCCTTAACTGCACGAAGAGATGGGTGATGCAGTTCCCTTTACAACTCACAATACTTATGTTAAGACTTGCTCACATGGCCAGATAGGCTTGAAAAGCTTTACCAGAGTAAGCTGAGCTGCTGAGCACCACCTCCAGAGAGTTCCCCATACACTCACAAGGGCATGCCATGAACACATGGATTATTATTTTGGAGTACAGAGTACCCACAAATGAAACAAAATACAGCCACAGGAAGTCCAGGAGGAAAGTCTATGGTTTATGTCCCCCAAACACACTAAAGGAGCTGCTCTGAAAGCTGCTTGAGCAGCACCTCACATCCAGAAGGTGCTCTCCCCATAGAGGAAAGGGGTTTTCCTTTGTTGCTCATCCTCTGCAAGGAAAATTTGTGTCTTCTTATGTTTTAAAGCTAGAAATGGATATTATAATCGTGTTGCTGAGCCCCTTCATAACTCCTATGTCACCACTGTGTTACGCTTAGAATCTTTTACCTTATGTTACCAGCTGTTATGTTGCTGGTGTAGGCAAACAGTTCCAGTGAAGAAGGCTGTTTTCAGACTGAGCCCCAAGCTCTGGGTATTTCCAGCAGAGCTCCAAAACACCATCCCACCACCCACTTTGACATGGCCCCTGGCACTGGAGATTTAGGTAATTCAATTAGACAAATGCCCCTTCTCAACAAAGCAGAGCAGCCTGTCTGCACGAAGAGATGCCTTTCTGCATCTTGATCCAGTGGCAATTGCTTTAGCACCTCTTTTCAAATGTGCTATTAGAGCTAATTATGAACAAGCAGGGAATTCAGTGGCTGCAGCTTTTCAGTGAATCCCCTTTGGAAACTGCAGCACCACTGCTGAAACAAAAAGCACAGGCACTGGATCACTGCAGTGCAGGGGCATGGGGTTATTCCCAGAATTAAAGTGGGTTTGAGCATGCTACAAGAATGAACAGATCCAGGAGACCTCTCTTCCTGCTCCTAAAGATGTTTATCAGTAAAGAGCAACAAGTTGACTCTTGCAGACCATCTTGATCCAGAGACTGCAGTACTTTGACAATAGATAGTGTAAAGGTAACTAAAATAAGGCAGCAAAAACATATTAAGGCACATCTACAGGCACAGTGAACACGTAAGACTTGCTCCAGGTCACCCAGCAGAGCACCACAGTCACTGCCTGCTTAGGGCAGCTAAATCCTTCAGTACACTGCAAAAGAGCCAAGATGGAAGAACATTTATTAAAAAGGTAATGGAAGAGAGCATAAATCTGTCATGCTGTTTGACTAACTTTTTAGAAGCGTACTAAAACACAGGCAATTAAAAAAAAATTGGTCTGTAGCATTCCTCTCCTTCACTACCAGCTCATAATCCCTAATTTATTCTTTATCTCTCATGCTGCCTGAATGAAGGTGCTGCTGAACAAGACAGAAACTGAACAAGACAGAAGAATTCCTGAAGACCTGAAGAGGCAGGTGGGATCATGGAGACTGCCTGGACAGAGGTGTGAAGGAAACCTCTGTTGAGAGCATCACCCATTCACCAGATATCCCCTCACACTGAACCCACTGCTCTTTACAGCCTACACATTAACTGACAGTGCCTTTGCTAATGTGTTATAGCAGGTGCTGGTGTTTATGGCCTGTTAGGAAGCCAGAGTTTCTCCCTCTCCCTTTTTCTTCTGGTTGCTTTTAGAATTTCTCCTGCTTTTGCTTTGGATGTGAATTCTTCCAGGGTAAAGGTCAAAATTATATATAAAAAAGGAGAAATAAACATTAAGTCACAAAGTCTTGAAATGCTATTGCAATTTATATATGGCTGAGAATAAAAATGTGTCTGCTTTCTCTGGGAACACATCTACGTGCAAACAGAGACCTTTATAAAAAATTCTCCTTTATTACCTTGGTGGGGAAAAACATATCAAAGATTGATTTTTCTTTTTATGACTATTATTAACCTTTTGTTACTGGCCAAAAATAATCTGGTTAGAAAATGTGCAATGCATCAAAAAGAAAAGAGAAGATTTTAACAGAAAATTAATACTCAGGGAAAAAAAAAATACGATGATTCTCTCTTTTGCTTTTTTCTTCTAAGAGTCAGACTTCACCTCCAATGGAATGAGACAAGTGTCAAAGAGAAGAGATGTTTCAGAGAGAACCCAGAACCATCTCCCAGGCTGCCAGGGCAAAGGGAATGGGCAGGAGCCTGATTCCACTCCTTCCCAATTTCAATGCAAAGCTGTTCCTGCCTGTATCCAACACATCACTCACTAGCTCTGACTGAAAGGAGATGGACAGGATCTGCAAAACCCCCACGTGCACTGGCTTCACTCTACCCCTCTCCTGTGTAAGGAAAAACTCCTATTAAATCCATTACAACTGAAACTCTGGAGACCTAAGCACAATCACACACATCTCACCAGCTCTGCTTCCTCACACCCATCCCACCAGAAATTCTGCCCAGGAAAGGGCAAGACAGACTTTTTGACAACAATTTGATGTGTGTGTAAACACCAACACAGCTATCTGTAGCTTGTGAACACTACAGCTCTGCCCACAGGCCTTCAGACTGCAGCTCTGCTCCACATCCACCTCTTACAAATTACCCAAGCATTTACTGAAGGCTGCTCAGATCTCACCAGTAAGAGCTCAAAGATTCATCAGCAAAGGTCCAAACTGGGAAGGAGAGCACAGCCAAAAAGTGCCATGATGGTAAAGAGCAGTCAATCATAACCTGACAGAAATACGTTGGACAATTTTTTCTGAATACAATCGCATTTACACAGGCCAGCCCTTAATTACAACAAGCTGATGGAACTGGGAGTGTTGACTCAGGAGCACTGGCAGACTGGTTGGCTGGAAGAAACCATTTGTAAAGTGGTTGCTGAATCAGTTTAGATCAAAACCTGATCTATTCAGATACCCTAAAACTGGTGCTAGCTAAGCTCAGACATGTGGGCTGCAAATCTCAGTGGCTCAAAATTCTGTTATTTTTCCCAGATTACATTTATTGGATGTTCTTATAAGAGAATCCCAGAATGGTTTGGGTCGAAAAGGACATTAGAGATCATCTAGTTCCAAAGCCCTGCTATGGGCAGCAACACGCTTCATTAGACCAAGCTCCTCCAAGCTCTGTTCAAACTGTCCTTGAACACTTCCAGGGATGGGACAGCCAGAGCTTCTCTGGGCACCCTGTGCCAGAGCCTCCTCACCTTCACAGGGAAGGATTTTTTTCCTAATATCTAATCTAAATCTATTCTCTTTCAGTTTCAGTTGTTCCCCCTTGTCCTGTCACTACATGATCTTGTGAACAGTCTCTCTCTGTCTTTCTTGTAGGTGCTGGAAGGCTGCAATTAGGTCACTCTGAAGCCTTCTATTTTCCAAGCTGAACAATCCCAATTCTCTCAGCCTCATACGAGAGGTGCTCTAATCAACTTTGTGACCTCCTCTGGACTTGCTCCAACAGGTCTGTGTCCTCCCTGTGCTGGGGCCCCAGAGCTGGATACAGCACTGCAGGTGGGGTCTGACCAGAATGGAGCAGCTTTTCTGTGATAAACACCCTGAGAGAACTTGCTGTGGAGTTTTGGAAGAATTCAGTTTCATGGAAACATTTGGTCAGGAGGCTGTGTAACACACCAATCCAATTTACCTCTGTGTTCCCTCTCACCTGGATGTTGACGTCAGCAGCGTTCTGTAACAGAACTGAAACCAGCTCCTTGTGTCCTCTGTCACACGCCCAGTGGAGCAGAGCCCGGCCCTGAAACAGCCAGGAGAAAATTAACAAAGCCAAGCAAAAAAATAAAACCATGGCAAATCAGTCTTGCTATTAAGTAATAAGCACCAATACCATAATTAACATAGACTTAAAAAAAATACAAAATACTATTAGTATGCCACTTACTATTACTAGTGATTTGGACTTACACGATAATGCTAAAAAAATCAAAAGTGACACATAGTTCAATTTTTCATTAATTTAGCACCACACCCACAAGCCAGCAATAAATTTAGAGGGGAAAAGCAGCAAAGTATGAAACGCAGGAGCCACCACATTATTTGTTTTCCTGTATTGATTTAGGATTTTGGCACCTCTGACTTTTCTGAGAGCAATGACTTACACAGCAAGGGTAGGATATTCAATGCTGCCTAAGTCACCTGGATGCCAAGCCCCCAAAGGCAGGTCTGAAGCACTCAAGCCACGGGTCCTGCCTCTGCTGGAAGAGAAAATTAAAACTGGATGTCTGGGCAGGCACCCCTGACTGTTCTCTTTTGGGCAGGCTGCTGCATCCATACCTCCAGCACCTCCCAAACCTTCAGTTTTCTTCCCATCCCCTTTCTACAGGTGTCTGCCACCACAAGATGGGATGCAATGGAAGTTCAGATCTTCCTGCACCCTCAAGGGCATGGGAAGTAGCTTAGGATCCCTGAGAAAGGTAACTCAAAGTAGTTTGAGATGGCAAACAAAGAAGAAAATCTCCTGTGTACACTTAGCAAATTAGGCTTAGTGTTCTATCAGTCTCTCCTGGTTTAGGACAGCACACAGCACACTTGTAGGGGATTTCTTGGAAATCACCCTGCAGGTCACCAAGAATCACCTCCCTCAAGCTGTGACACCATCACAGACTGACCTGTGTTTTCTAATATGCCACAGAAAACAGTCACAGACCCTCACAAAAGAAATAATTTAAATTAGCCCATGCCTGGTTATAAATCTCTTGACAAAGCAGTGGGGAACAAGGTGAGCAACTCATTTATCTGCTAATGGGAACTGTGAGCCAAATTTCCTGGCCACGGTGCCAGAAAGCAGGAGGGGCAGAAGACACCTGTGACCAAAGCTCACACTGCTTCTGCTGGATATTCCTGGGCAGGGCAGCGGAGGCAGAGCATGATTTTAAGTCAGGAAATTCACACTTTTTGACCCAGTGACTAATTAATTTTTGTAACATGTAATTTTAACATTATACTGATTAACCTTGCATGAGAATGAATTTTCTGACTGACTTTCTCAGAAGCACTGATGACATCCACAGGCCATTTAATGATTCATATTTTTGCACTCAACACCCCATCAAAGTCTACAAGGGGGAAAGAGTACAACTTAAAACAATTGGTAAATATGGAGAGATCTTTAATTCACGTTTAGCATTCTTAACTCATCTCTGCACTGGTAATTATTTAAGACTTAGGATTTCAGTTGGACAAATACCAACTTTTTTCAAGCCACAGATGTTTATCTCAAAAGGAAGGGGCACATCTGAAATATGCACAATAGCAATGAATAC
The DNA here is from genome assembly GCA_013397155.1 of Irena cyanogastra. NCBI lineage: Eukaryota > Metazoa > Chordata > Aves > Passeriformes > Irenidae > Irena > Irena cyanogastra. The sequence continues at coordinate 165,546 of VWZV01004359.1, forward strand.
TTCAACAGATGATTTCAGTGCCTTGATATACCTGTAGAGGAATAATATTGCAATTATTCAAATGCATTTATTGTACAATTAGATGATAAAATAAAGGCCCTTCTATCCTTTATAGCCAAATTCATGCTACAGATCAGGGGCTAAAATATGCTGGTTTGCATTTGTCTCTGGACAAGGAGAATCTTATTTTTTTGGTGCTGAACTTGGCTGAGACCAGTAAAGGAAAACCAACAGTTAGTTTTGACAGCTCAGTGGTAGCAGAGCACTGTGCAACTGCTCCTGCCCATGACACTGGCAGGCTGGCTCTGCTACACATGATGCCTTTTGAACAAGACAAACCCCTGAAGCCTGATCATCCACAGTCATTAAAAATCTCCTTGTGCTATTTGCAGGAGTATGGATTTCAAATCTTGGGCCAATTCCACTTTGGGTAATTACACTCTGCTTACCTATATATTTTCTCTGCAACTCTAAATGGATACAATATTTTCTAATTAGTGCCTTAAATGGCTCTGCATTGTAATTGTGCACTATTAAACAGCTGACACGTTCCACCCAAGCAATGTCTGCAGCACGCTACACCCTCAACACGGGGTGCAAGGGGCTTTGGTACCTTCTGTGCAAGAGCACACCAGGAGATGTGGAAGGAAAAATACCTCCAGAAGAATCTCAATCTAGTTACTTTGCACAACAAAAAGCATTACTACAAATTTGGCATTTAAAATGGTTGGACTTGATGATCTTAGAGGTCTTTTCCAACCTTAATGGCTCTATGGAAACTAGATAATATTCACAACTATTTGTAGAACATCAGGCAAGTTAACAAGAGTCAACAGGTCTAGCTAACACACTTAGGCAGCTATGCAGCTACAAAATCCACTTGTTTCCCATGTTTTTCTTAAAATAAACCTTAGTGATAAGACATGCTTAAATTGAAAATACAGTCCCAGTCTTTGTTTAGCAGGAATATCATCTCTGCATGGTGAAAAACTCTTTAGTCTGCCCAGTTGCTGCTTTATATCAGCATATAGCATGTGTTTGTGTGTTTAAATAATGTGGCAGAAATCTTAAGGGCCACAGATTGAGCTTTCCCAAAACAATTCCCACATGACTACTTCATTAAGCAGTGAGAGACTCAAAGCAACATGAATAATTTCACGTAGGAAAGTGCTGCAGCAGCGAGGCCTTGGCTAGATGCAGTCAAACATCAAGGTACTCCCTCCCTGCAATTCAAACACAACAGTTGTTGCAGAACTTACTTGAGAGGATGCATTTCCCCCCCGCCTTTGAAGTATTTAAAAAAAAAAAAGGCATAAAAATAGCCCCAGTGCACTAACCCTGCCTCTTAAATCTTCTGTGCTTTGCTTGGCTAACCGCTGCCAGCTTGGCCAGCTCCTGCAGCAGTTTCTCAAGCCAACAGCACATCAATTTTGCTCAGCTCCAAGTCACAGGGTGTTCACAAACAAAGCACAGGACAGGGATTTGTCTCCCATACACCGAGTAGGCAGACAAATGGATGGGAATGATTTTCACATCAATTAGCCTGAGCAGAGAAAGGGGAGAACAAAGCCAAACCGAATGGATGTGCTACAGTATAAAGCTGCACTTCCAGGCATGATGTTTGCAGCTATAATGGCTGGATAGCAATGAGCCACTCTACCTTGTGGCAAGTGTTCTATGAGCAGTAATTAAGAAAAGACAGACATCTACAGAATGGCTGCATCCCCTTGTGACAACAGAAACAGTGAATGGAAGGGTTGTGTTACAATTACACAGGTAAACTTGACTTGGAAGTCAATCACTTTCAGAGTTCTGAAATGTTTGGTGAAGCTTTTCTAATGGGAGAAAGCCTATAAATCCAGAAATATGTGACCCTTCTTCAAATACATTTTCCCCCCGTCCTTTCCTTGGCAAGCTGGCACCAGTTTGGCATTTGCTGTCTCAAAAGCACAAGGATCAGGGACCAACTGAGCATCCTGTCAGATGCCTTTCATTAAAGTTTTGGCAAGGGCTTAAACATTGCACACAGGTAACATGTTTGTTTACTGGGATTTATCCAACAATTTAAAAAATTATCTAGCTACAACCTCCACAGCCCTTGGCACAAATTACAAAAACAACTCATCTCTGCCTTTGAGCAGCTCCTGGTGTGTTAGAAGGTGAAGAAATACTATTTCCAGAAAGGCAGCAAGTGAGCCACACCCCCAGGATATGCCTGGGGTGACTTCACAGCCACAGTCCATTTCTTATTCCATTAGTCCTGCTGACATACACAAGGAAAACAGGTTGTTTTAGTCTGTGCTACTTCTTATAAGTGAATGCAAGTGATTCTGTTGAACTCTGGGCAATTTAGATACAGTAAATGGAAGCTTGCACATGATTACTGTCATTAGGTTCTTTGTTTAATTCTAAATTGAAGTTTATCATATCCAAACTGTTAGCAGTATGCTGGCTTGAATGCTGCACATGAAGAGCTTTACTTCTTCTTATGCTTTGGAAGTTTCCCAGTGCATCTATCTAAACTCCAGAATCTTCTGCTGCCCTTTCTGAAATCCTTTTGCTTTGACTAAGTTGGCTCATCCACACTCTACATTTTTATTCTTGATTTTCTTTCTCCTTTCTCTGACTTCTTCCAGAGGTTTGCACAAAATGTGGGGATACAATTAGATGGAGTACTACCACATCACATAAAAAGGAAATCTAAACACCCTACAACCCCTGCCTAGTCTTTATTGTCCAAGGAAAGGCTGAGCTGAATGTCTTTGCAGCTTAGCACGCGCCTATTTGGTGCTTCAGTAGATTTTGTTTCATAAGAAGTTAACTCCTTGTATGTACCCTGCTGACATTTTCAATTTATAGGTATTTAAATCAAATGATTGATAGTGTGAATTATGTCCCAAAGCCAGGTGAAGCAGCTTTTGGATTTGGCAGGATGTATTTACACGGTAACACTAAAATAGTTAATAAAAATGACAAAATTGTGCTTGTGTAGACTTCACAAAAGGTTCAGTCTGGGTTATCTCTAGTCTAAAATGGGCTCTAAAACTTCAATCAACCTGCATGATATTGGAAAAGAAGTTACTTCCCAGACTGAGAAGAACACGTTTGGATACCAAACAGCACAGGCAATGCTTTCAGTTCAGTAACATACAACAAAACAACTATTTCTTTCAGATGCTTCCTTTTGCTATCCTATTTTTTGGAGCATTTTTGGGGCAAACCAAAATTGTTGAAGCTGTGAGAATTTAATCTACAGGAGAATTTTGTCCCAGTGGGAATCCCCTCACAACTCCTTCACAGGCAGGCAGATGTTTTTGGCTTTTGCCTCTGCTGAAGCAATCCCATACTCTGCAACAGCCATTTGCTAATAACCATCAGTTAGAAACAGGACTTCTTTTACATCAGGGACTCATGGATAACTTCCAAGGAGGATGTGATCTGGTAGTTTTTCACGCAGTTTAGATAATTCAGCTTCCACAAAATATTTTGATTTTTAAAAAACAGTATTTCTTTGGCTGAAAACAAGCACATTTGTTACTTGAACAGAAAGGAAAATACAAGCTTCTGAATGCTGCTAACTACAAAAGAGTACCTTGCCAGTGGAAACAAAGCAACGCTAACATGCACTTATTGCAAGCATGTGATCCTAAAAATGAGCTTTAATTAATTAACAGACTCCAGCTGCATTTTCTGTGGGACTGCCCTGTACATCTCCTTGTGTAAGCTGTGCTCAGCAGGAGGATGGAGCTCAGGAACAGTGCTGTTGCAGTGACTGTGTGGCACATGACAGTTTCAGTTCATTGAATTTATGATGTGAAATTCCAATCCTGATTGTGAACACCCTCCCTCCTCTCCTCTGAAAATTAATTCACATGAATTCCTGATTAATAATAAAAGGCCCTGCCATCAGCATTCAGAGCCCCAGCCGGGGCTGTCATGGCTCAGAGGGCAGAAATCTGCTTAGAGCTACAGGAGAACCCAACTGAATTTGTGGCGTCTCAGTCTATGAATGTCTAAGCACTTCATCTGTTCACCAAACACAACGTGCTGGAAGGAGCTGTGCTCAGGCTGGGCCAGGGACAGGGCTAGGCAGCAGTGTGCAAGCAGGTGACAAACCTGGTACCACCACAACTCCTGAAGGATCAACAGGAAACTGCCCCCAGCAGGTGTTTACTCTTACCAAAAAAAGGATGAAGGCAATTCACAGTTTTAGACTGTTTTTTCTTGGGGTTTCTGGCAATGCCTGCATTATCTCCTGTGGAGAAATGGTGTTTTAAGTTTGATGAGCAGAGAAAGACTGGACAATGTCACTGTTTTCATGAAGCTGGAAAGCCAGTGTCACTCATTTCCCCTCTGTCTGAGAATGATGAAAAGCTTGTGGCATGTCAGAAATCCTCCTTCAACCTGAACAGACTTCACGGGTCAAAAAAACTGTTTCCCTCACTTCCTACTTCTGTTTGACCACATTTAGTGTACAAAGTGGGGAAAGGGGGATATTCAGAAGATCTTACTCTGCAAGTGGCTGCTGCTATTGCTGAAAATAACATGGAAACTAAGTTTCTGATCTGACATGCTACAGCCCCACAGTTAGACATCCACACTACCAGAGATCCAGTGGAGAGCTGTTTCCAAACAGATTATCCTGTCTCAGTGACCAAGAGGTTGTCCAACTTTTGCAGCACCTTGTTACAACAATTCTAACCATGGAATTTTAAAAAGGAGTAGCAGTGAATTAATACACAAACAGATAAAAGATTGATGGTCCTTATATTTTCTCCATACCTCTTCATCTGTGACATTCACATCCACTTTTTTTGATTGAATGGCTTTGGTTACATAGTCAATGTTGTTTTCTCTGCAGTAATCAAAAATGTTCTTGTCCTCTTCCCTATTCAGGAAACAAAAGCAAACGAAGCACCATGTTACTGCACAACACAAAGGCCACATGCACATTATATGCTCTAACTTTGTTACAGACATTTCAGTGCTGTCATTAGATCAAAACAAGCATCTAGTACTGCACATGCAGAATAATGTGCTTTTCCCCATGCCTCCCAAGTTAAGAAACAGAAGATCCTCCTTCCTAGGAAAACAAAAGTTGGTTTTAACAGTATTATGTCCAGACAAATGTCAGTTTATTCCTGTGAAATGGCACAAGAAATGTATGAAGTTAGCCAGAAAAATCCATGTTCAAGTTCTGGTATAAATCACTGCAACCCCACAGAAGAGAAAAGGCTAAAACTGCACTTCTTGTAAGAGCCACTCTGGGTCACAACAAAGCCCCATCCAATGTCACCCACCCTGGACAGAGGCCAATAACGTGGCTTGGAGAAAACAGCAGGACAAACAGGAGACCTGCAAAACAATCTGTCCCTGGCTAAACACGTGTTGGATCCTGGATACAACACCAGCAAGTGCTCGCTTAGAACTGCTTGCAGGCAGAAAGACCAAATGATGGTCACAGGTGCTTGAGTCACACCTATAGCTCCTCTTACAGCTCAAAGCAATACTCTGGCTTCAGACACAGTGGAACTTCCATCCTTACCTGCCAAACAAACAGGACCTCTAATGAAGTTAAGACTCTTCACAGATTTTTACAAGAATAATACCTTTAGGCATAAGAACAGTGATACCACTGTGCTGCTAGCAGGGAATAAAGAAAAGAGGCCATTGGTTTCCCAGAAGTAAGCCAAAAGCCCACATAATCCTCTCTTTCTAGTTTCCAGATGAAAACCATAGTTCAAATGAGCCCATCAGCATTGCTATGGGACTTGGCAGCTTCACAAGAGTTAAACACAGAGTCGTTGCCTCACATGACATCCCCAGTTTTCAATCACCTTAACCAAAGACCTTCTGGATGTTCAGCAGAACTCAGACTGACAGCCACAGTTACTCAGAGAAAAGGGAGCTTGCTGGTGCTGGTCAGACCCAGTAAGGAGCTCAGTCTGCTGTGGGCAGGAGAAATGCAACAGGGAAATTTGAGAACTGATCTCCTGGTGCTAAAAGGCAACAGCACTTCTGTTCATCTGCATTGCTCCTGAACTCACAGGCTGAAGAACGCCAGGAAGGAAAAGTAAAATCTAGAAAACATTTGTATTTCTGAGCAATGGGTTACAGACAAAAAGTGACACTCTTCAACCTCTAGTCCCCCAAAAATGAAATGCCAGCAAGGCCATGTCCTCTGCAGAGTGCCATGACCCAACTTTGACTTTGTCTTTTATTGTTATGCATGTGGCCTACTGAGTTACAGCCTGATTCTTTAGACCTCAAGCATCTGTGTCCTGACACAGTGTCAGAAAAAGGTGGGAAAAAGCACTGACACTTGCTCCTGTGGCAGATCCCTGCTTTCTCCAAAGAAGTCACTTCCTCTGCCCTCCCTCTCACCTTGCTCCCTCAGCAGCACTGTTCTCCAGCACATCACCCCTGCTCTTTGTACACAGGCAGTCCCTGCAGAGACACCTGAGCTGCACCTTTCTAGTGAAGAGCTGGGAGCCAGCAGGATTTCACACTCTGTGTTTAAGCCTGACGACACCACAAGAGGCTCCCAGTTTCTTGACCAGCTTGTCATGAACTCATTCATTGAAGGTCTTGCCTGCTTGTTACATAAGCTCCTGGGAAACAAATCACTGAATTCTTTAAATGCAATTACCTTGAATTCCGGGGAAAAAAGAATCTCACAGAGGGATTAGAAAAGGCAAAAGCTTACACAGCTCGAGATGGAGCTTGACATACCTATGATGGAGGTCACAAGACATCCCTGCCCCTGCTAACAAGGGCTGATGTGATATGCTGGGAAGTCCCTCCAGTCCTACGCTGTTAGTCCAACCTCTCCAACACGACCCTGGCTGCCAACAGCAGCCTTCTGGGAGAAGCTGCTTTTCAAACAATGCTGTACAGAACTTGGTTCCCCACTGCACAGCCATACCTCCCTCATTTATTACAGATCACTCTTTCTTCCATAACACCGAAGCAAACCCCAGCCCCTTCTCACTAGAGAGGCCCACAACCATCCCCAGTTACTCCCGGGCAATTTTCCATGCCACAACCATGAGCTTGGGCTGTGCCCTTCCCTCCCTGGCAGTGATGCCACCTGGTCATTCCACGTGCTGCAGAGCCCTGACAGACCTCACAGGGCAGCACCAGAGGTACCAGCAGGGACACGGCAGCCATAAAGCACCTGACTGTGCTCCACAGGGAGCATCCACAGGGTCTGTGCCAGCAGAGAGGGCACAGCAACCCTGACCTACAACAACCAGTCCATTTTCCCACCACAGCCTCCAGACAGGACTTTTAATGTCTTTTACTGATGATATTATTGTCTCTAGGGGGAAAATGACCTGACACAGCTATTTGGATATGATTTAGTTTTCTGGAATAACCAACTCTGCAAATGCTCTATATATCCCCATTCCAAAAAACCACTTTTCTTTCAGAAGTCTCCACAATGGAATTAATCCAGAATACCAATTTCCCCACCTGAAGACAAGGTTTCGGGAAATTTCATTCTTCTACTCTGCATTTATTTCTCAATCTTTAAACCATTCCTTTGCTCCTGATGTCCTCCTTAAAAATATTAAACATATATTATATCCAACTCTTCTATAAATATTAACAAAGAGAAACAAGCCCTTTCCAGTCACAATGAGAACATTTTACCTACAAATAAAGTAGTCATATGAAGCTGCACTCCAGACATTTAAAACAATCTGATCCAGCTAAAGGCAGGAAGGGAAACTGAGGAAAGAGCTCAGAGGAGTTAAACCCAGATTTTTGGAGGGACCAATACTAGGGAAGACATTCTTCTTGAGTGGTGTGAATGGAATAATGACAAGTTACTCTTATTTGCTGACTTTGCATTGAAAACCACACAGTACAAATACGAAACAGAGCTTGAAAACTTGGCAACTCCTTTTTTTTCCTTCCTTTATTTTACATGTGTGTATGTGTGCAAAATAATACCTCCACCGTAGTAGGTAGAGGAAAATAAAAAGGATGTTACAATTTTATCAGACCTGCTCCTAGTAGGAATTTGCACTCATAAAACTGGTAAGCGTCAGCAGCAAGGCCCAGAAAGTGGTACAAACAGGCAAAAAACACACAGAAACATGTGAGAAATACAGAAGTGACAGTGCAAAGACATGTTTAGATAATGTTATGGGGAAGAGAACCCACAGCATTTCCATCAGTATTTTCAGAAAAATCTCAATTTACATAAAAAATACAGTATTCAGGACATCTTCAGATGAGAAACACCATGAAACTCAACCTAATGGAGACGTGCACAATAATGCAAAAACTGTAGCTAAAAGGAAGACCTAGATGCAATTTTCTTTCCATGTCAGATTGTTGAGATAAAAAGGAGTCTTCAAGTGAGCAAGTACCTGACTGCCAGTAAAGGCAGGTAGAGTTTTTGTATCTCCTTCCTGAGGATGGCCAGAGGGTTTCTCTTCTCCCTTGCTGATGGCCCCCAAAGCTATTTCCTTGTGCTCCCCCCCATCCCCAGTAAGAGACAGTAATTGTGATTTAAAGATGAGTTGAAGCGTACCTGTTGCCTGCAAGTAACACATGGGCAGCTTTTTCCATCCTTGAATAAAAGGATTTGGAAGAACTTAAACCAAGTCATCTCACCCCAGGCTTAGAAGGCTTTGCAAGCTTTCTCCATAGGCTGCCCAAAACATACGTGTTGAGCCAACAGGTTTAAAACAGCTCATGGAAAAGATCTGCTGCCAGTTGATAATTTCCTTCTTATCTGGAGTGCTGTAAAACCCCTTGCTTTCTAAATAGCACCAAGGCTGCCACCGAAAAGGCCAAAGAAGAGATTTGAAATTCCCATTATTTTACCCGTGTGCAGAGAATACCCTCCAGGTCTGCCCTGTCCCCTTCCTCCCGCTCCGCAGGTTACCTGCAGCGCAAAGCTCAGGGCAGAGGACTGAGACCAGGTTCTACTCTGGGCATCCTCTCCCGTTTTCCTGGGGCTGGTCCAAGGCACATCCCAGTGGATTAGCTGTGGAGTGGCCCCGGGTGCCACTAACAGGTGGCTTCGCTCGTGTGCTTGGCACGGTGCTGCCGGAGGAGCGGCACCGCGGCGGAGCGGAACGGGACGGGACGTGTGCGGGGAGATGAGAGGCACTGCAACACTCACTGTTTATGTCAAGGCCCTCGGCCCCCCAAGGGACCCATTTTCACATAATCTATAATTATCTCTTCGCTTTAATCGCCTCCTCACTTCGGAGGCTCTCCTGGGCACAAGAAGAGGAAAAGCTCATTAACTGAACCTTTTCTCCTCTCTCCAGCCACCCATAGCTTTTAATTGCTTGGTGTTGTTATTATCTATCAGTGCAACTGGGATCATTTTCATAAGAAAGGGTGGTGGGAGGGAGGGAGGCAGGAGCAGGTCCCTGAGGTACGCTCCACAGACAAACCTTTGCTTTCTCAATTATTTATGCCAGCTGAGGTTTTACAAGCTGAATAAATCCATAACTCAAGTTTATTTTGAGCCGGCAGGCCGTCCCGAGGGAAGTGTTGCCCACTTGCCGGCACACTCGTGTGCCATCCCTCCGAGAGCCCTGGGACATGGCAGGACATGTGTCATCCAATTCCCCACCCACCGCACGCGCTTTGGTGCAGCACCGCAGAGGAGGCGGCCGGGAAAACGCTGAGTGGGAGCCACCACAGGAGGATGTGCTCTCCAAAGGGAAGGCAGGCCTGAGTCTTTTGCACAATAAAGCAAAGCCCCAAAGGTCACTGCTCCAGGGACAGTAAAAAGGGGGGAAGCAATAAACTTGGCAATCATCGTGAAGCCAAAAGATTGGTCCGCTGAACATCACCATGAGAGCACCCCTTTCTAAGCAACACTGACCTGAAAGTCCCAGCTGTCAGGACCCACAGGTGTTTTGCTTGAGCACACCGTGGGCTGCCTGGGCTCCACAGAATCAGGAAAGCTCTTCCACAGGGATTCCATAGCCCAGCACTTACGTGAGTGACACATCTGTGGTGCAGCCACCCACAGGCACAACACCAGCCTGTAATTCCCAACACGGATGCCACATGTCTCAGCAGCTTTACGTTCAATTCCAGTGCTGGTGTTCCCAAAAGTAGGGCTGGAGGTAGATAACAAAACTCCAACCGTGCTCTGGAGCACTGGGCTCATCCCAAAAGCCGTCACTGCTCTGAAGCAGCATCCTTGCAATGGATGCTGGAAGCAGCTCTTTAAAATTCAGCAGCCTTTGTGCCTGACCACATGCAGCGACCTCTGGTATTTTCTGCCAAAACAGTTCATTTGTCTCGCACAACAACTAATCAATTCCCAGGGCCATCCATCACGGGGGCTCGCACGAGCCGGCCCGGCAGCGGGACCAGATGGCGGCTGCGTTAGTGGGATTAATACAATTCTGATGGATTGCACGGCATCAGGCAGGTCCTGCACACCAGGGGTGCCCGCTCCGCACCCACGTCCTAAATGATTGCCCCACTCATGATTGGGGTTGCTCCCAAACGTCTGGGGAAGGGTGGTAGTTTGGACCAGGAAAGGGTTCCTTCAGCATCCCTCTGTATGGAGGAAGTGTAAAACACAGCTTGGGAAGGCCTCTGTGCTGACTGGCAGATGTCATTCCCATCCTGGCATGCCAAGGCCCTGAGGAAGCAGCTCGTGGCAGAGTGCAGGAGGGCTCCTGCAGTGGAAGTGCAAAGGGACACAGATATTTGGCAACGTTATTCTCATTTTGCACCTGCCAAATCAATATATTTGTTTCCTGAAAACACTTACAAACTGCCTACTCTTTGCCCCGGCTTTAAAAAAATACTGAAAAACAAAGCTGGATTTCCAAGGCTATGGTATTTTTGGCTTGGATATAATAATCCTAATAATAATCATAATCTCGGATGAGACTTATGCTGGTAACACATCAGCCAACGTCAGATCACTGATCACATCCCATGTTTGTGAAACTCCAATTATAGTGTTTTGATCACGAAAGAGCTCCACTACTACTGCTTTGTTCTGGTAATAAGACCAGAAAAGGGACATAAAGCTTTATGTAGCAGTAACAAAAACAAACCACCACTATATCCAGCCTGAAATCACTGACAATTTCTAAATTTTTCCTTCCAAGGGAACCTCCGAGTCTCATCATCAGTCACCAGCATACAGGAGTTTTATGCAATGCCTGAGGGGAGATAAGTGATTTGCAGAGAAACCCAGAGGCAGAGCACTATGCTAATACATCCTGCAACTGCTCCCCATTACTCACTGGGGGTACTCAAGCTCTTTATTGCTAGGCTTTATTAATGACTCCTAATTGATGGCCAGTGCCCAGTACCCCAAAGTAAATAACTGCTACGCCTCATTAGCTCAAGAGACCTTCTCCTGATTTGAGGGCTGATCTATGAACACACAAATTGCACTGATTTACCCGAATCTCTTTCTAAATTGATTTAATTAGATCGGTATAACCTGTTTCTCTGGATGCTCTTGAATTTATTTGGAATCAGTGCAATGTGAGCCAGACTGACCATTTTTCTATCTTGTTCTCAATTAGAAACATTTGAGATAATTAGTGATAAGGAAAAAAAGTGGCCCTGGCAGCACCCGAGTTCTTCCAACTGCTGATCCACTTTAGGGCAGGGTATGGTAACTTCACTTTCTCCACCACTTACAGATCTGCATTCTAAACCCCAAGCATCTCATTCTACAAAAGAAATGTAAGCATTATTTAGGCATAATTTTAAATACTCAGTTTGAAATCAATGGCACTGCTGCGTTGTTGCTAACTGCTGCTGATGGCAAACTAGAGGTTTATTCTACTTAAAACAAAACCTCTCCTCTTTATACTACACAGCAACAGCTTAGAGGGCTTTAATCATTTGATAAACTGTTCAAAAGGTTCTGGTAAAGAATAAAACAAGTGAACCTGCTTAGATGACCCTTCAAAACTCTGCACCTGCATTCTTGTCTATCTCCTGGTGCAAGCTGAGGTTGTGGCTCCAGATAAATCAGCAGCCTTTTCCTGCCTTTGGATCAGCAGAATCCTAAAGGGCACATGGTAGGCTGTGTTTGGCAGAGTAATACCTGCTGAGAAATTGCTTCCAGCAGTCTGTCAGGACTCAGGGCTGATGAGGACTTGAGTTTTAGCTTTTAGCACACAAAATAAAGGGTTTTTCTCTCTTATTCTGGGCTTCTTTAGTGATCCTGTAACACGAAAATACTTATCCTATCAGCAGCGCTGGGAAACAAACTAAAGTGGTTTGAAATCTATTAAAATTTTTGCACATTTGTTGCAAGTCTTCGGACTACCCACCATGGACAACTAAGTCAATAAAACAATCTGCATCCAAGTGTCTTTTACCAGCTAGCAGGTTTTAAGGGAGCACACACATACACACTGAACTGACAGCATGGGATTTACTCAGAGCTATCAAGGTGTTAAAGCTTACCTTGGCTCAAGCTAATCAGTCTTCTTTCCCCTAAAATTTTTCATGTTCTTCCTCTACAGAAAATGCCGTATTTCTTTTATGATAACATTCTGTTTTATGAAGTATTACTGAATGCTAAGCTTATGTTTTTCTAAGTAACCACTCACAGCCTCACAAAAGCCACCTTTCTCAGGTACAGCTATGGAACTAATACTTGCTTTAGACAAACTTGGACACCAAACCCAATGTTTAGAGCCACTCCCTCTTTGGTTCATCTGCTTGCAGGTTTGGTACCAGAGCAATTTTGCTGTTTAAGGCTATCCTTTTGTTAGTGGAATTATGACACTACAGATGTGCCTATACTTGCATGTTTATTCCCTGTTCCAGGAAGAGACTGAGCAGTAGACAACCAAGAAATGTGAAGCTGTCCAACTCTGTGGGTAGATGATGGTGACACTTCCACATTCCTGTCTTGCAAGGAAGACACTGATGCCTGGGAGTCAAATTGAGCTGATGGACTACATGAGTTTCCACCCTGCCAGCACAGTCAGGACATTTCATTCAACAAATTTCAGCAAGATCACCCCATTCCAGCTGTGTGGGAGACTGCACCTGCCTACAGTCTCATCTGTAAGGACTGCTGTGCAGTGCTAAACAAGTAGCACATATGTTCCTCATGGTATGTTTGGAAAAAAAGTATTTGCAGCTGTACTCTTGGAAATAAAAACAAACACATGAAAAGATTTAGGCTGGTCAAGTCAACCAGAGCAAACTCTGTTTTTCTGTACATTATCCTGTATTTCAAACCCAAGAAAGGGCATAGGCAGCACTTGGGATAACCAAGACTCTGACAGCACTGTAGAGATTTTCTCTACCCCTAAAAGAAGAGCTGGAACAGGATTTAAACCACAAAGTCAAACTGTGAGATCAAGGATATTGGCTGAGACTGCACTGATGGAGCAGGGACAAAAAAGGAGCTGGTGGTCAGCAGAAGTGCCATTCCTCAGTGTGTTAAACCAAGGTCACACCTGACCACCTCTGCTCAAGGGCTAGGGCAAGTCAAAGATGTGTTGGCTGTCCGTGCAAGGGAAGGAAGCTATTCCTGGCCAAGTACTCCACTCCAAAGTGGATTGCAATCCCGAGGGAAATGCCTGCATTACTGCCAAGCACACAGCTGCCACCCTGCCTGCTTACAACAGCTGCCTCCATTCCTACCTGAGCTCTTTGCAAAGGGTTTGGAGCCACCTGAGCAAGACTTCTGTTAGTTGGTTGGTGAAAACAAGTCAAAGAAATGCTCTGCTAGAGTTTTAACTCTTTTAGGTAAGTCCTCAGCTGGAGACTGCATGTCGAGAAATCAGTGTTTACATTTCCTGGATGTAAAAAGATGCAAGACATGCATTAAAAAATAGGATCATACACACATAAATGGGGGACTACATGATGGGAAACACTGTCAAAAATTTAGTCTTCTCTGACTGTTCATTTTAACTAAAAATACAATACAGTATTCTAAAATTTCCTCCACAAAATATAGGTATTGGACTTTAATATTATACCCATGATTAGTAGCCTGGAACAGCAAAAAATAAACCAAACAAAACCCATCCAGGTGTCCTTATTCAGTAGCTAACGTCACTTATTACTTGTACCTTGACAGTTTTAAGTAGCAGCCACTCTAGTTCAGTAAATGCAGAGCTGGCTTTTCTAGCTGCAGAGCCTAGAAAAAATTAATTTGATATAAGGCACAAACTGTCCCTGAAGGCAAACATTGTCCAACACTAAAACCTTCACTGAACAGTCCCTAATGAATGTATTGGTAAAGAAATAACTATTTGAAAAAGGTAGTGCCTGAATAGCTTTCTATTAAAAAATATCCAATATTGCTTTTTTTTTTTTTAAGCCATATAACTGAAAAATGGGAAGCCTTGCCCTTCCCCCACATCTTGTGCTAGGGAAAGGTTACTACCTGGCAATGATACAGGCAGATATTGATTTAAATGATTATGGACCTGAAAAGTTCTTTCCTGTCATTTATTATCCTGTTGTAGTTGCCACCACACTTGTGCAATATTAAAAAAAAAAAAAAGCTTAACAAAATGACGTTAGAAAAATACTGTTTTTATCCAAATTCCAGCACAGATAATCACCTGATTATTTCTTCTTCTTGATATAATGAGCTGACGACTGGGCCTCCAAATACAGTTTTGCTTTCCTTTCCCCTCTTCTCTGTTGTCTGAAAGAAAAAGAAAGATTGGTCCAACATCCTGGCTCCCACCACATTCCCAACTCTCATTCCCAGCCCTGGCCCCTCAGGACCCAGAAGCTGAGCCTCTGTGAGGCAGCATAATATTCTGTTACTAGATTGCAAAGCTTGCCTTTATAAATCTATTTAATATAGATTTAAAATTAAATTTTATAATGGGCAGCATTTCCAAATGATTTACTCCCAGGAACTCTAGGATTCTGAATGATTCCCACCATAATAGAAATGAACAATTAGAATAATGATTGATCGATACGGAGCCCCAGGCCTACCTTTTCAAAAAACCATCCTGCAGCCTGGGATCTTCAATTGCCTGGCAATTCACATTGATGCCAGACTTTCAGCAGGGGTAAGTGCCTGCTGTCTGAAAGCCTGACCCAATTAGGGGGTGCAGGCAACCAGAAACCCCAACTCTTCCACGGCATTAAGTATTTTGGTTTTCAGATAAGCAGCCAAAACTGGTTTGGAATTTGCAGCAGCAATCCCTTACCAAACCAGCCCATTAATTGCAACTTGCTGCTGCCAGTGGACAGGTCTGAGGCATTCTGTGATGGCAGAGTGTCACACCCAGGCTGAAAAAGATCAGGAGCAAAGTCCCAGCCTCTTGCAGCTTCTCTGTAGCTGCAACACACAGAATCATAGAAACCTGGAATGATTTGGGTTGGAAGGGACCTTTCACTCTCCTGTCACGAGCAGGGTCACCTGCTACTGTCCCAGGTTGCTCCAAGCCCCATGCAGCCTGGCCTGGAACAGTCCCAGGGATCCAGGGGTAGCCACAGCTTCTCTGGGCACCCTGTGCCAGGGCCTCACCACTCTCACAGGGAAGAATTATTTTCTCATCTCTAATCTAAACCTACTCCTTCAATTTGAAGTCACTCCCCTTTGTCCTGTCACTCCAGCTATTTAAATAGTATTTCTGCATCTTTCTTGTTGATTCCCTTCAGGTACTGGAAAGCCACAACTACATCACCCCCAAAGCCTTCTCTTGTCCAGGCTGAACAATCCCAGTTCTCTCAGACTTTCCACATAGGAGAGGTTCTCCATCCCTCTCACCAGCTTCATTACACCCAAAAACATTGCTGGCCCATCAGAATTCTGCCTAGAAAGATGTTGATTTTTTTTTAATAAAACATACTTACATTTGTCTTTCTTCCTGCTCCTCAGGTTGCTTTTGTTTTAAATCAATGTACTAGCTCCCTATAATATATTCACTTTTACATTCTGCCCAGCCTGAGCCAACCAGTTCCACCTTTCAGCTCTCCTGTACCAGCCCAAAGCCATAACATTAGGTTTGCAGATATCACAGACGTACTTCTTTATAAGAACACATGGAAAGGAAATTAGCTTTGAAGACTATTCCATGGCAAGCAGGCTCTCTCTAATTTAGAGTAGAAGGTGACATGAAGTTCTCCTTCTTCAAGACAAAGGGCTTCAGAGTCTTTACAGTGCAGTGCCCCTCTTAAAAAATTATTTAGCAAGGAACCTTACTGTCCATCAATTACCTTGATTCCACTAATAAAATAAAATTAATTTCAGATCACCTGGAAGTGCACAAAAGAGTTATTCCTATACAATGAAGCCATACTCACTACTAGTCTATCCTGTTTGATACCGAGGGATGATGGGCATTCAATCAGTGTTAGAAACTGCAAAAAAAATTTAATCTATATTATTTTATCTCTTCCCACTCTCGTTCTTGGTTGTTGCTTTTTTTCCAAGTCAGAAAAAACATTTGAAAAAACACATTTAATCTTTCTAGAGGCAGAAATTGTTAAAAAAAAAAAAATCTAGGATTGAGTTCACCTTCTTTGCACAACGAATGCATTTCTACCAAAGATTAATCACGTTGATTGAGTACACATAAGGTCATCAGGAAACTTAGTGATAAAGGCTTTCCCAAAAACACTCAGGAAAAACTTCTCTGGCTTTTAATTCATATACAAGTTACTTTGTCCAAGTAGCTTTTATCTCATCTCTTTCACACAGAAATAGGTAATTCAATATTCAATTTATGAATGTTGAAGCAAGCTTATTCCATCACAGTCCTTGATATGTAGAACAAGTTTATGAAGAAGGTCCAGCAAAAGATTCTGTTTTCTCAGTATTTAGCCATGAAGACAGAGACAAGGCTCCACCATTCATCTTCACTGGGCTTTCAAGGGGGAATGTGTCCAGGCTACCCAAAAAAGTTAACTCTGCTGCAGCACAGGTACAAATCGGTTTCTTTCAATGCAGATACAAACTGGTTTATTTCAATGCAGATACAAACCGGTTTATTTCAATGCAGATACAAACTGGTTTATTTCAATGCAGATACAAACTGTTTTCTTTCCAGCTGCCTTTGACAACCTGCCTATCCATGAGCTCATCTGCCCATTTCCAAAATCCTTGCTGCCCAGCCTGCCAGAACTTCCACGCAATATCTGAGCACAATGTTCCAAACTTGGTGACACAAAAAGTGGAGCGAGAAGCAGCAGTTCCCTCCAAACCATGCCACAGCTATTGACAGCACTGACAACTGGTGCTTTTATTTGTTGTTCATCCTGGCTGAAGGGATCAGTAACACACAGATGCCCTTTTCCTTCTTAAAGCTTTTGAAATTTTTACAGCAAAAGAGGGCTTTTAGGGCTACTTATATGCAGGTAATGACTCATGAGTTTAAAGTCACATTACCCCGCAAACCACAATGAAATTAAAAACTGACACTGCAAATTTCCTGTCTCCTCCGTTTAAAAGGCACTAATAATTAACTATGTGGCTCTCAATTAGGCCAGCTCCATTTCTTTCACTGCTGGCAGCTCTATCCAGAAGCACTGCAGATGCACATGTAACTAATGATAGTTAAGGAATAGCATGATCCAGGGCTTCCATAAGTTGGAACCTGAACCCAAGGGAGATGACAGCAGTAGCATCCGCAGTTGGACCATGCAAGAGAGGTGCTGTAGGAAAGGCAGAATTGCTGTGGACTCCAAAAGGACAAGACATTGCTCTTAAAATGCCAGTTAAAACTGTGGGAATGAAGGGGAATTTGTGACAGCACGTGAAGACACCTTGGAGGATTGCACCGGCGTGCCAAAGCACAGGCAGTGGCACATAAGAAATAAGGGAAAAGATGATAGAAAAGCATAAACATGCCTTAAACAGTGAAATTTCCCATGTTTTCACCTTGCTCACTGATTCTTTGAGGCTGGTGTACAATTAAGGCTGATGTCAAAGTCCCTGCTCCTGTGACAGTTAATTTTGGTGGGTGGTTCTGGCTGGCCAAAACTGGCATAAATCACAGGAAAATCTGGGCTTCAGCATGCAGCAAACCCTGAAAAGACATCTTCAACTGCCCAACTCCAGATGGGCTCAGGGACTGGCACAGGGAACTCCACTAAGCCCAGAACTATCCTCCACAAATGTCACCAGGAATGCCAGGAGAAAAGCCACACTCCTCCAGGAGCAGACAGTGGAGCATCCTTGTCCCTGCCTCGGTGCACTGGATTTGTCAGTAACAGCCCAGCTCAATCCAAGGGACAATGGCATCCTGGCGGGCTGTCACTGGCAATGCTGCTCCAGGCAGCCTCAAAGCCTGACAACCACTTTCAGAACAAAATGGAAATACAGGGACTAATATTTGCTAACATCATTAATTCTTTTTTTCTTCCCCACTCCCCCTTCTTCCTTTATCCACCATGTCAAGATGTATACTTTTAAATTGTTGTCAGCCATAAAACAGACGTCGTGTCCCAGTTCAGAGGTTAACATATAATGACAGACACATTAAAAACCCTGTCCAATGCCTCACTGAAAATTTCAGCTCCATCTTCTCTTCAACAAGACAGTGGCTCAAACTCACTTATAAGCTTTAACAACATTAAAGCTTAATCATGATTGAAAAATAAAGGAGAAAGAGAAGATGGTTTTATCATACTAAGCATTATGGAAATGCAAAACAATTAGAGACAAACATTTTCTTTGTGAGGGTTTTGTCACAAAACTCTCCCATGATTGCAACATGATCCATTTTTCCTTTGGCATTTTTGGGGAGTGGGATGAAAATTATCATTTAAGAGGAGGAGCATAGTTTCCTGATGGGGGTTGGTTTGCTGGATCACTCTCTTGCTCTATCCCTGAAGACAGGACAGGGATGGATTGTTTTTCATTTCCGCACCCAAGCTTTGTTCCAATCTACACAAAACAGACTACAACAGATTTAACAAGATGGCAAATTCATGGGTCCTCCCAATGACCCACTTCAAGCTCGAGGGCCAGAAGCAGCCATAGATATGCAAATGAACTCACTCTCAGAGATTAGCTGGGACGGAATGGGACACAGCTATTTACATGTAGGGCAAGGGCCTCCTAATTCCGACAGAAGGAAGGTACAGAGAAGTCCTACGGAAATACTATGAAACAGCAGGAACAGCACAAATTTCAGTAAAGCCTTTAAAAAAATGAAAGACCATAATTTCGAGTTAATAGAAGAGCTAGATCCCAGGCATGGGTTAAATGTAGGGCACCCCAGTTTTATCCAGAGCAACATGGGAACTCTGCCTGGCTAGTTTTGCGTGCCCAGACACCCAGCAAACACAGCAATAACTATTTGGCAAGGCACGTGGCCGTGTTGCACTGCACATCTATCATCCCCCCAATTCCTTCACATCTTGCTCTGGCTTTTCTCCACACCCAAAACCTTTAAATAACTTCTCATAAATACATCTTTAAGAAGAAAAGAAAGCCATCAGCAAAAAAGGTTCATCTCATCAGAATAATTATCTTCAAAGCTACCCTGGCTAATGCCTTAAAATGATCAAGACTGAGGTTTTTCAGCACCATGCACCTTGGAATCAGAAAAGTGAGACAACTTAAACGAGAGTGATGCATCAGGATCTCACACCCGAGCCACCACACCGCATGGAAGAAGTTTGCACTGCTTATTGTATTATTTTCCTCTTCCTCCAAGCCTGATGCACCTTGAGTCAGAGCAGCAGCTGTATCCAGCTTTGTGGGATGCAGACAAGGAATACTCCTAAAAAAATGACTCCAGTCAAAGCTTCTCAAGAGTTTCCGCAGCAGCAAACGCGTAGTGCAGATTCCAATTCTGCTGTACAATTCACCTTTCTCCAGCTCACCTGCTCCTCCAGTTTCAGCCTGGCACCTTCCCTGGCTTTCCTGCACAGCCAGGAAGAGAACCCAGCCCTGGGGACAGGGACATGTCACCTTGCTCTGTACCTGTCTGCAAGGTGCACACACAGCAGCAGACCGGTGAAACACTGGCAGGAATGTGGCAGCCTTCAGCAGCCACCAAAATCTGTCACGGCCTTTCAAAGTGCTGCAGGGCTTTGAAGTGCAACCAAGAGTCCTGAGCCACCGAGCCTCGAGGAGCTGCAATTGCTGGATGCTCACAGAGATCTGCTCAGCAGGGGTAGGAGAAACCCCGGCCCATGTCCCAGCTCCCCAAACTACACCTGGGAGGTGTAGCAACTCCAGCTGGAGGACAGGTGATGTGCTGGAACCCTGCCAGGCTCACAGGGAGGTACCAGTAAATCCCTGACGTGCTGATTGAATTGCAATTAAGCTGGTACAGTCACAGGCGAGAAATTTTACAGAAGACACTTCAGACCCAAGAGCAGACCTGCTCTGCTGGCCACCATGTTCCCTTAATGCTCTAGATTAACATTTCTCTATTTGAGAAGTGAGGATTATTGGAGAGACAACAAGAAAATGTAAACTCCTAAAGTTTCAGACACTCGCCCCCCTGCTCTCCCCGTGTGCCACTGCCTGGCCATTCCCCTGGGAAGGGAACTTGGGCAGAGACTAATTGTATTTGACAGCAGCAATTACACACAAGGCTGGAGATTAGAAGCTCGTTAATTGTGTGTGCCATAATTGCTGCCGTCTTTTCCTTTGCTAGTTAAGGCCAGTGCCAGGAGAGCCAAGGGGAGGAGGGTGCTCTCCACCCCAAACGCAGGTGGTCCGAAGATGAGAGCCCTGGGATGGGGAGGAGATGTCCCTTGTCCCCCCACGGCGCGGGAGGCTGCTGACCCCGTAACAATGCGGGAGGCTCCTCCGGCAGTGCGGCTAATGAGGCGTGAAATGAGGACAAACAATGTTCTCCTCCAAAGGTATTCTCCACCTGTATCCTCCCGACTTCACAGCTCGGCTGAACTTCACTCTACCTGCAGCGGGAGCGAAGGCAAACATTAACCCTTTGGAGGCGATGCTACCACAGGAAATATATCTTTAAAACCACTTATAAAATTAGACATTGTTTAAATTCATCAAATCCTTCCTTCCTGACTAAGATATGAGCTCAGCATTTCTCACCGCTCTTTACTGAACACGGTAAGGCAGTAACACCCAAATAAAATACAAATCCCTCCTGGCCGAGGGCAGCCTCTGCAAAGCCACCTTTCACAAAAGGCTGCCGTTCCCTCCATACCGGCCCTATTAATGACTGTCATAAACAGACTATTTTAATATTCCTCTCTCTATAATCCTTCTTGGCTCCCCGCAACAGCTCGGCCCTAGCGTGCACATGATTCAGCAGCTGGAGCCTTTTCAAGAGTCCACTGAGGATCTGAACAATCTGAGCACACTGCCCGTGAAAAATGGCAGCACGCTCTGCAGGATAACGTGAGACTGAGATGATTTTTTAAAAAAAAATTATTATCAATATTAACATTATCAGTATCAATATTATTTAAATATCGAAGGAGAAGTTTAGTTAATATTCCAATAATGTCTACATAAAGTTTTCCAATTCTTTTAAGTCTCATCACAGAATTTCCCTTTAAAAGACACAATTTAAGAGAGGGAAAATATTTTCTAGATTACAGTCAAAAAATAAGAACAAACATACTGTAAGTAATGTCACAGTTAAACAGAGCTGTGATCTAGAGCAAAGCCTTGCAGATTATTCATTTAAATATAATGACTTAATTAATAACTGCACCATAATCACAGTTGGAAATTAGTAGTAAAGACAGCCAGGGGAAGGGAAATAAATGTAAAATGCGTAACATAATTTTGAGCAAGTCTTACGCTGTGATTTCATGACTCACTGTACACATTCTAGCAAATACGTGGAAGGAAATACTGTGCTCAAAAAAGCCCTAAAGCAGTGGCTTCCCACAGTTTTTGGTTTGTGGAGCACTTTTTTTAAAAAAGAAAAGCAGACATGGAGGTGGCAAGCACAAGACCACCAGGAGGCAAAGCTCCTTTCCTCACATTCTTTTCACGGACTCTGGCAAAACTTGCACATTACCAGTGTCTGCAGCCCGAAGGGTGAAGTGAGTGGTGTTTGGACCCTTCCAGCACGCAGGAAAACAAGTCAGTCCTGCAGCAATCAATCCCTTCTGTCCCATCACCTGTATGAAAATCCATGAGTGCCCAAGCAGAGGGGACCAAGCTGCAGACACAAATACAGCCTGTGCTGTAATTGTTGGGGGTTTTTGTCAATATAATAGAAGATATTTATAGAGAAATATATTCTGAGCCAAGCTGGAAATACTGAACAACTCCATGGCTTGGGATGAAAAGAGGTGCTCTGAAGCCCAAAAACTGAAGGCAACCCTAACTTTGGATAAATACAGGACATCAGCAGCCATCCTCTGCTTTCTGGAGTGACACTGGGCCAGACATCACTGCAGAGGCCAACATCCCCCTGGCAAAAGGAACAGCTCTGAGGCTGCTAGACCAGTGCCATGGACATTTGTTTCTGCAGCACATCTCGGGCGTGAAGGCAGAGGGTGGATTTATGAGGTCTGCAGGCACAGAAATGGCAGAAGGGAGAGATCTTTGCTGGTCCCACGCAGGAACAAGGAGGTTTCCAAATGTACAGTGCAACCCTTGGCAGGCTCAGCCAGGGGGATGCAGGATCTGGAAGCAGCTGCCTGGGGAGCAGCCCGTAGTGCTGAGCACTGGGGCTGTGCCTGAGCCTTTCCCTGCCTTTCTGTTGGTTAGTTCAGCTCTAAGGACCTACAGGATGCTCCAGAGACGTTTGAGGAGTGCCACCTTTCCTCAGAACAGGAGTAATTTGGTACAACAGTGTCCAAGTATCCAAGAAGGAGACAATAGCTGCCCTTTCAAAGGAAAACTTTTTCCAATCTAAGAGACAAACAGCATTTACATGACATTAACCAATCTGTTAGTTAACATACAAACAAAATCTTAATCTCCAGTAATTACACTCAACACTTTCTTGATATTTCCTGTAAAGAGCAAGCTAAACATAGCCACTTAACCTTTTTCTAATTCAAAAAGCAGTATTTTCACTAAAGAAACAGCTTACTTATGCTATAGCTTATGTTGTACACAAAACAATTACAGCTGGTTTCTCCCGCCCAAAAGCATATGCTATTTTTAATTAACACACTCGCTCTTTTAAACCAGCCTTTGCCATGCCATGTGAAGCAGCAGGGTACACAGACTCTTCCTGTGTTTGAATACTTTCAAATAAATGTCTACAGCTCCACACCTAAACATCAATGTATTACATATTCCACAGGAAGATAAACCTGCACTTTCTACCCAAGTTCCTGAACTTTTGAAGAGCCTCTGACACAGCAAGCTGAGAGTCTTGCAACAGCTTCAACTACTTGGAAAAATCAGATTATTTTTTTAATTAGAGGTTGAGCCCTTCCCAATTTAAAGCAGTCAAGCTGCAAGCCCAGCCTGGTGGGTTGCTGGCCAAAACAAGAGAAGGAATTTGAGGAGCAGAGCAAGTAAGAGAGCAGCAGAACAAGTCAAAGCTCCCTTCTGGAATGTCCACCGAGTGCCACAAGCAGAGGAGGCGTCCCTGCTCCTCCCACCGTCACTCACCTCCTGGCTTGGCTAACCCAAGAGATTTTTCCATGTTTCTGGCCACTCCAGGGAAACATTTGGATCCACGGGTGCCAGGAAGGCTCTCTCCTGCTTAGGAAGCAACCTGGGCAGCAGGAATCATCACAGAACCACAGAATGGTTTGGGTAGGAAAGCACCTTAAAGGCCACCAAATTCCAACCCCAATTAAAACCAGGCAGAGAAAGCAGATCTTGCCCTCCTGGTCCTCCTCATCCCACCTTGCGTTTTCCTATTTATTTTTCTTCCCCTTCCAAACCTCCTGCTCCACCAGAGGCTCTGCTCTCTGCCCATGGCAGCTTCCTGCTTGGTTCAACACGTCTCCTCTGCCAGCCCATCCTGCAGCTTTCCCAGCCCCCAGTTTTGTCATCTCAGCACTACCAAAAGCATCATGTACTGATTTGTTTTAGCCAGAGGGGTTTTCAGTACAGAAATGAACCTCACAGGAAAATTTTGATTGCTGGTGAGTAATTGCTCCTGTCACAACACTGCTCTTTCCTGCTTCCAGCCTCACACAGCTGCCTCACAAAAACGAGCTTTTCAATGCTTTTGTCATTCATATTTTTGTGGCTGAGGAGCAGCAGAATTGCTGCTAAAATCTGCAACAAATGAAAACTGCACTTGGCATTTGAACACCTTCCTTGCCTTGCCAGAAACTGCCACCTCAAGGCAGAAATGACAGAGAGCACCTCTGGGTGCATCTCAGTCATTTCAGCTTCTGGTCTGAAATTTTAACAAACTCAACCTTGCCATTTCAGTTTAAGCCAATATCTTGGACCTTCCCTGGAAAAATCAGTATTTAACCATTTTCTGTCAACTCAGTCACAGACGCAACAACCTTCAGCAGAGGATCTGCAGCAACTGACACCTGTTGTGCTGATCAGGTCCCTGACACTGAGATGCTTTCTCTGCTAGGAGAGCAATTGCTCAAGTGAAGTTTTAAGATCCCAGAGCTCAACTGCATCCCGTGCTTCCAATCCCACAGCCATGAGATCACAGAAGAACCAGGTGCTGTGGGACTGCAGCCAGACAGCAGAACCTGTTACTTCTGGACAATCATTGCAGAGAGATAAGAAAAAAGCAACAAATTCCCTGCTGCACAGAAAGTTACACAGTAAACTGTTTTGTCTCACTCTGTTATATATATATATTTACTTGCTCTTTTTTTTTTTTTAATTGCCTCTGGTATATCTGGCTAGTATGCAGTGTCTTCATTTACCTGCAAGCCAGGAATCATGATGCTGGGATGCCACATGCATCACTCTGCTGCAGCAGCACACTCAGCAAGGCAGAGCTACACCTCTAATTATTCTTCTTTTCTGAATATATCCCAAATTGTATATTCTGTAATATTTCTGTAATCAGTGCAAGATGGTGAAAATTAATTCAGTGATGTATTCAAATGAAAAATATTTAAATGCTAATATTTAACCAAAATCACTAATGGTGACCCACCAATTTCTTGGTTGTAATTCTCAAAACCACTACTTTTACATCCAAGAGAATATGTTATGCTGCTCAGAGCACACTAACAGCAGAGTGCATCGACACTGCTGGAATCTGAGCTGGAAAAATGAGGACTAGCATCTCTACAAGCCAAAGTTAGCCCTTGGAGGGGTGGTAAAATTGCATATTTAACATACAGTATATTTTCAGCAACAACAGGCAGCTTAAAAGGTGGGAAAGAAAAGAGGCATAACCCTTGTCATGATAATTCTCTCCTTTGAAGAAGCTTAGGGGCATAGAAATGTGGGCAACCTCTGTACAGGATTGCAGTGCAGCCTTCAATCCACGACTGCATTGCTGGTTTGCTTCCTAAACTTCAGCCTCTCTGAAATACAGACTTGCAGCTTGGCACTGTTGTATTTCAATCAATTGCTTGGTCGAGGATCAGAATGCCATAAATAAAAGGAGCTGAGACCATAAATTTCTGCAGAGATGTAAAATCAAAGAGAACAATCCAACAGACTCCCAGGGGGTAGGAGGCTGACACATATTCCAGCTGTTTATATTTCTACTATGAGATGCTTGTTCATTTTAACTTCTTCACTTCTGTACAGCTTGCCAGAGCCGCAATTCCAAACAACAGTGTGGGTCTGGCATTTTGTTTTGTGCTCTACAATAAAAGGCTGCAGGAGATAAAGAACCCTGTGATTGATCAAACTTGTCCACAAACAAAATCCTAGCCCCACCAGCACAGTGTCCCAATGCCTGGCAGGTGAGTTACTTGCAAAGACAGGGACAGAAAGGCAGCAAATTATCTATGGGCAGCTTTGTCTGTGAGTAGGATATCTATCAAGGACTTAAAGCATCAACACACATTCCTCATGAGAAGATGCAGCAAAACAACCCTACCCACCTTAATTGTGGAGGAATGGGGAAATTTAGTTTGTGCTTGTAGTGTGGTATTTTAGTTTCTGACACAACAGGAACTACAAAACATCTCCTTGCTAATAAGAAAAATTGGTTCTGAAAGCATGCTCCAAAAGCAAAGCACTTAAAGTCTAATTTTGCAGATAACAAGGTGCCTTTTTTCCAACTTTGATAAAATAAGGTGGGTCACTCCACCTCTAGTCTCCCAAGTAGGAGTGAAGTGTACACAAACTACAAGGTTTTGTGAGCCATGCACAGTAAATAACTGCATCCTCCACTGATTCCACTTGCCTGTTAGAGATTGTCCCTCATACAGCTGGCAAAAGGCAGCATGGTAGAAGAATCCCTCTGTGTGTTAACATCTAAACCTTCTCAGGATATACAAATCCTCAAAAACTATTACATTCTCCAATGTGGTTCACAAAAAAAACAACTCAGAAGTTTGTCTAAAACTAGAGAACACTGTAGTCTTACACACCCCAAAGCCAGAAGCCTGAGGTGGATCAATTTTCTGGTTTTAATCTTAATTTCTAGTGCTTCATTTTCTGCTAAAAAATAATAATAAAAGAAATACAGGCCTGATGGTTTGGCTTAGTTCTGTTTTCAAAGGGGAAGAGCTTGATTAGAGTTTACAAACTGTTTCATTGAAATGCTTCTTCCAATGTGGTCACCACCGAAATAAGAGCTTTCAAAAAAAAAAAAATAGAGCAAACAGTGATATTTGTTTTCCATATTTTGTTAGAAATTATTGTTATCAACAACATTTGGGTAAAAGAAACCAAACAAAAAGTCAGATATGAAATTCCCTAAGGATCAAGTGCCACAGCAGGACCCATACAAAGAAATGTGCAGAGCAGAGCCCCTGCAGCACTGTTGTACAGCTCCTCTTCCCAGTGTGCTGCATTAGCACAGGACAGCAAGCTTTAGGGAGCACAGCCATAATTTGATTAGTGCCCACTTTACACGATGCAATTAAATTGCTTTTATGCTACAAAAGAAATAAAGTCGCTATTTTTCAAAGTTTTTGACCTCGCAGCACAGCAAGCCATAAATTCAGATATTTCCCCAAACAAAGCAGGTGTCTGAGCTCACTGCTGCTGGTGACAGGCAGAGAGAGACCCAAACAGGTCCCTTCCCTTCCTGCTCTTCCCATCCCCCTTGTAATCCTGCCCACAGCACTCTGCTGCTCTTTCCCAAGCACAAACAGTGGCTGCTGGGCCAGATTATCAAGGGAGACATCTGTTTGACTGATAGACAAAACAGGAAAACACGATGGGTGCACTCATTTTGTTTACAGTTTTTCTAATGTGTTTCTTTATTTCCAGAAGAAATTCTGCTGGCCTGCAGAACTAACCATGAAATCCACACATTTCAGCCTGAAGCTGCATTTACCAGCCACTAATCTAATTCTTAGAAGTTGACCAGACATAAAACCTGTAAGCTGCAAAAGAGCAAAGCTTCTTGTTTCAGATATCAACAGGACAGATTTGAGCAATGAATCCAAATTTAAGAAAAATTCAAGTTTTGATTTCCAAGTGTTTTTTTAAATATCATTGGAAACAAGAGTTTGTATTTGAGTCATTACAGAAATTTTTCACTTCTCTTGGAGATCCCACACTACAGAGATTCTAAGTTGCCTTGGAGAGCTTACTTAAATATAAGAGGCTCATCAATTTAAATCAATTATTAAAATAATTCAGTTAACACCTGGTGCAACCTGCCAAAAGCACACACAGACCTCAGCTCTTCTGCAAATCTGGGAATTGTTTCTCCTGCTTTTCACTGTATCACTGAACTGCAAATTCTCTTTCCCACCTTTTACTTTCAACTTGCTTATTGCAGATAAATGTGACAGAGAAAAGTTATTTCACCAGAAGGCAGAAGGGATGGAGCCCAGCCCTGGGCACAGGGTACCTGGCCACCTACCTTATCAAATATTGCCCCCTGCAGTACTTCCTGCAAAAACACCCAATGGACAAATCCATTTGTTTTATTCCCAAAGGTTTTCCAGCTTACTGGACTGCTCGGATCCTGCAGCAATTGTGCATTTCCTATTTTACTCACTCTGAAGCTTGTTTTCTGTTTCATGAGCCTTTTTGTCCCCCAAGGGTCCTCTCCTGGCATGACCTGGTGCTCCCACACCAACCCAGCAAAGGAGAGATTTTACTCCCATTCACTGTTTGGGCCAGACTACAGAGAATTAAATCCTCCCCTACTCAAACAAGGCGCAGAAGAGTACTTAAAAAAAAAACCACAAGCGACTTTCTCCCCTGTAAACATCAGAACTGGGAATTCACACCTTTAAGAGCCTAAAATCATGTTTGGTGAATGCCTATTTTCTTTGCGGTGGAGCTCTCTTTCCCTTAGAGGGAAGTCTCTGCTCTTCAGATTCCTGATCTCCAACTTTCCTAATTACACAGCAGAAATCCTACTAACTGCATTACTGGTGAGTCAAACAAGTTAAAATGCCAACGTTTAAAACTTTGGTATATAAATAGAAAATCTTTAAGTCCTCCTGTGAGTTTCAGCACTCAAAGCAAATAGGAAGAGGCTTGTAAGTGTTTGGGAAAGGATGCCACTGAAGTTAGTAGTGACAAGCTGTTCAGATTTGAACTGGTAAATATGCAATATACGAAATAAGAAAAGGAAATATTTCGAACTGAGCGATGCCAAAATTGCAATCAGCAAATGGAAGGCTAAATGTGCTGAGCAAATCTGGATGCTTTTTTTATTATTTATTTTTATTGTTTGAGCTGTGCCATATAACCATCTCGTTACAAGAAGGGATCAATAACAGCTCCCGGCCACCCCGCTGCAGTGTCGTGTCACACCTCCACCCACGGCCCCTGCGACAGGATGTCGGTGGAAGGGACCTGTTCAGTGCTGCTAAGAAAAGAAGTGCTGGCCTGCTCCTGCTTCTTTGGGTTTGAAAAACTTGAAGCCAGTGGGGATTTGTGACATCCAATACACAAGAGAGATGAGCATTTCAGAATGCGTGGGGGACTGCAAACAGCCACTACCACTCTCAAAAGCTGGAAGTACTGAAGTGCCCAATTATGCAGCGATGCACATGAGAACAGTGACTGCATGAAGGTGACACCCATCTTCTGAAGGTGACATGCCCCAAATCCCTGAGCCCACTGCTGAGGCTGCAGGACAGCACCACAGCAGTGGGAATGCAGAGCCAGAGGGACACGCACGGGGTGGCTGGCAGGGAAGGCAGGTGAGTGTCACCACCACGCTCACACCAGCCAAAGCCACCCAAAGCAATTGTCATTTGCTGCCAGTAAAGCAGGAAGAGGACAGGTGAACACAGGAGAAGAGAAGCAGCTGGGACACATCTTCCTTTGTAAAGGACCCGAAGCAGTGGGAGCTGTTGACGGCATGAAATGTTTCTGTTTCAGGCTGGAGAATGCAAAAGAATGGCTTCATAAATTATTCTCTGTTCTGGAGGAAGAGTGAATAGACTTGAAGGACAGGTGATGTCTCTGAAATATGTAAATAGAGCTGAGCTGGTCCAAGCAATTACCTTTGCACTGCCTGGAACTTCAGACTGTAAGGAATGACTCACAAGAAACAAAAGATGTGCTAAAAGGTAGAAGATGACGAAGGAAGACTGCATCAAGAGGAGAATGGAGAGAGCATGGAAAAGAATATTCCTGACCTCCTACTAACAGCTGGTGTTGGGAGAAGGAACAAAACAACCCATAAGACATAGTAAGACCATGCCAACACAGAAGGGCTGAATTGTAAAACATCCTGAAAGGCAATTGTGATTACTGGTTCTAGACCAACATAGCCACGAGATTCCTGTGGCTTCATGGATGTAAAAACAATGAACCTCACCCCAAATATCCTTGAAGTTACCTGTTAATTTTAAAGATTTTCCAGCAAATAAAATTGCTGAAATTAAGTGCAGTATGATCATTTCTTCACAAGTTTTAGACAAAGCTCTGAAAGAGATTAGGTCAGAGATGACCTGCAGGCAGCAAGGGTGAAAAAGAAACTAAACCACATTGGAAATAGCCAAGAAGGTACAGTCAAAAATGGCACACAAACTCCAGAGAGCAGAGAACAGCTGTGCTGCTGCCTCTCCACACCCAGCTGTCTCCTAATGAAGTGAGTGCTCCAAAGTCAGTGCAGGAATAGGAAGCAGCAGGTGAGGTTTGGGCTGCTGTTAAGAGTTCTCATTGCTTCTGGACAAATTCAGGGCAGTTCTCCTGCATCAGAACCCTTTTGAGTTTTTTTTTCCCCATCCAAAACAAAGATACTAAATTAAAGCAGGTAAATCTGATGCTAGAAGTGTACTAATAAAGAAACTTCAATATGAAAGAATGAATCAATGGAGAAACAAGAGAAAGGAATGAAGAAGTGGATTTATTTGGACTGTACAAGAAATACTGCATTTAGTTCCATTCTATTTACTAACAAAAACACTGACAGCCTGAAGGCTGCAGAACAGCAGCAAATCGGCTGAGGAAAAAAATGAACCTATGAAAAAAATAAACTGTTTTAAGCTTAAAATTTTACTGAAGGATCAAGATAATAAAATTCTTTTGCAAATATATGAAACAGGAGACTGAGGAGGATTTAAAACAACACAAAAGGACAGCTTTAATGGATGAGATGAATGGTTGAAGAAAACGTAAGTTGGGAACACTGAGAAAGCTTTTAAATAGCAAAATTCACGAGGATGCACAACAAGAAATTGAACACTTTTGTACTGTAATTACTATTTATGATTCATAATGATATGAAAGGCAAACTTTTCAAATTTGTAACGTGCACTTTATACTGCTTTTAAACCAAGCATTTGAAGTATTTCATTCAGAATCTATGGAATGTAAGAAAAATCTGAAGGAGCCCAGCAGATGAGCATGCAAAGGAGACACAATGACAGTGATGAAGCACCTTGTAATGTACCCACAGCTCTTTTCTATAAATCCAATTTGAAATCTGAAGACTCAAGTAGCTATTTTATCTCCATCCCCTGACACATGCATCTCCATCATTTTAAAGAACAGAGCTCCCTCTCGTGGCTCCAGAACGTGGATTTGATGGGGAGAAGGAAAAACAGGAGAGCTGCACGAGATGCATCAGAGAGGACTCCTGAGAGCATTTTGGTCCTATAAAAGTGGAATTAAAAGGATGATGTAATAAGAAGGACAGGTGAAGAAAGCAAAGCCACCTTTATTTCAATGCTGACTTTTAAATTATATTTTCTGCTAAGATAACCTCTTCACCTTAGGGGAAGAAGGGAGGAACAACGCTGCCAATCTTTCTGTGTTTGCTGTATGGGTTCTTGAAAGTATTTGTTTTGTGAAAACATATTACTCCTCCTTCCTGGCTGACAGTTTTGTAACATGAAATTCACAGCTCTGACAGTAAATGTTTCTCTGAGGTAAGGAAGTGAAGGGAATACCCAAAAAACTAAACCTGTCACCATGCTGAAAAAAATGTTCAAGAAAACACTGAATATTTTGTTTCAATTTTTGTATGAGTATTTGTTTATATGAGTATTTTGTTAGAATTTCTTTTTTCATTTTTAATTAATATTCATATCTTTCACTTGACACTTACTTCATCCAGGCTTATACATCGATTTTTACAAATTACTTTAGCTCTGTATGAAAATTTTAGCCTGGAGAAGAATTTACCCAGCAAGCAGCCAACTTTGGCTAACTGCACAGCACACAAAACTATTTTCTCCAAGGGCATTAAAAAGGTTTTTTTCTACATGACATCCTTTCTTTGCTGCAAAAAGACTATGAATGGCATGGAACATGAACTAGTAAATAAAAAAAAATTATCCTTAAATCTCAAGAACAGCATCAGAAGGCAACTCAAAATCAAATTCTTGATTCACAGGATTGTACCCACACAAGATTTTGCTTCCAAAGCACAAAAGCATAGAAGAAAAAATTTCCTACCATGAGAAGAAATTACCAAGCCTTCAGCATTTTACTATCAGTGAAACATCTCCACTCTATTTCCAAAGGTTATACTTTTTCTAAAGAGCAATCCTCTTTAAAAATTATATAAAAGTCAGTCTATAAACAAGAGATATCCTTAAGGATTCAATCAAGTAATAAACCTGGTAGATGAAAGACAAATTAATTAAAATGACAGTACAGTCTCCCTATAACACACAGATACAGACTTGTTATGTTGGAGTACCTAATCATAATCAGATTTGGTAATTTGCTGCATGGAAACAAAAAGGAAACATTTTTAGAATTGATCATTCAGTTCATGTCACTTTCATGGAGATTGCTTTCTATTGATCAACATTTAAAGAGTAGTTGAAAAGAGAAGGATGAGAAAAGGATAAAAAGTATCTTTACATGCTAAATACAGCATGAACCAATAAGAGCAAAATAAATTAGATCACGACAGCCAAACCAACCCTGTGCATGCGCTGCCTGTAATGAAGATCATTATGAATGACAGAGATGGTTCTTCATGCTTCAGTCATAACAAAAGGAGAGTTTTAGAAACAAATTTAGACTTTAATCTGCTCAAAATGAAGTTTGCCATGCAGCAATTAAAGCCTGTGAGAAGTCGAACCATTGTCAGCTTCACAAAGACAAATGCTGGTTTGTTTTCTGAATGATATTTCCACGTTTCCTACCTGTGGATTCCAACTGGGGTCGAGTTTTTTCACTGCAGCAATGTACTCCTGCATAGCTTGGTGAGGGCTGGTATCTCCCAGGGCTTTCCAAGCCTCCCTAGGAGCAAGAGCAAAACATCAGTGAGCCCCTCAGAGACAGCACAAGGTGTTTTTATAGTAACATCAGTGGAACACAGTGAACAGATTCATCAAAATCCTTTCAGGGCATGCAAAGCCATCTTTCATTCAGCTTGAAATGGTCAACTTTTCTCTGAGGCCATGAATAGCGACTGTCAGTGCAGCTCTGCTGTGAAAGGATCTTTCAGGAGATCCTGATCCAGGCTGGAACACAGTTTGTGCTCACAGAGCTACAGCTATTTTCACATTTTTGCTGTATTGCACGCCAGTTCTGGATGAAGACAGTAAATAAAGGAGTCTGGTATTTCACATCCGTGTTAGACAAAGCAGCAAACATTTCCCTGTTAAACAAAGGATTTTAAAGCCATTTCAGTGGCAACTCTCCAAGCTGACATCCCCTAGGTCCACAATTTGTCAACAGATGAGACACGACGCAACAAAAGACAGAGCCAGGATTGCTAGGAATGACAAGGATTTCCTCTTACCATTTCTGCTTTCCCTCAAAGTCAAAGAAGCTTGGCTTGGGGGTGTTACAGGTTCCAAGTTTCACCTAAAGAAAAGAAATTTCCTTCTGTCAGAACAAAACAAAGGAGACTTTCGCAAGGGAAATTCTGTGTTCTGATGGTTTCAGGGTAACCATGTCACATAAGGTCAGAAGAAAGGGCTTTTTGGGAAACAACTTCATCAACCCATCTTACCTCTGCTTTAGCACCTCTGCATCCCTGGGTTTTCTTTGCATGATGCACGGGAAGCAATTTTGTTGTGCAGCTCATTTCTTTTGCATTCATTACCCACAGGGATAACCAGCGAGTGATTTCTCACTAATGTTATGTTTATTACCCAGCCAAATACCTCATCCTCCACCAGGATAAAGAAAAATTCTGTTGATTAGGGTTTCTACAGGGATGATTATTCATTATGGCTGAAATTCACCTGCTTCCGCACAAAGCTCGAGTAAACAGACTTTGCTTAATTATTTTCAAGGTCCTCTGGAAGGCAAGGGGACAAACTTGGAGCAAAGGAATGCCAGGCAGGTCCTGAATTTGCTCCGAGGCACCTGGCTGCAGGAAGCACTGCATGAGAGACAAGTCAAGGCCTGAGTGCCAGAGATGAGCCAATCTGTCAGAAGCAAGGCAGAAATTAGAATGTGTGTGGGGGGGTGAAATTAAAAAACACAAGGAAGAAAGAGAACGACTCCGAACCCAGGGACAGATATATAGAAAGAAGTGTCATAGCCAGTGTAAAATGAGCTTGGTGCCTGTGGGACTCAGGCAGTTTTCCACGTGTAAAATTTCTTTAACAGGATGATGGGTGAAAGGCTGGAAGTCAGAGCTGAGCCAGAGCAGCAGCTCCTGTGAAGCAGTTCCCACAGCAAATCCCACTAAGACAGGGCACAGCACAGATGGGGACCCCAGGGAGGGGACACAGGCACGTCCTGGAGGTGGGCAAAGGCTTCTGGAGAAACGTTTTGTTAGCCAAGCAAAACCAAACTGCATCCAGCAAATGTTTTGTGAAATATGCTCAAGTGTTCAGGCAGGTGAAGTGCTTAAATCAACTAACAATTCTTCACCTTAACAAGGTAGGGATTTTATGCTGAGGATGGAAGCATTAATCAGGCTTTAAAGAGAGCATGCCCATGCTGAGAGATATTTATTAGTTACACTATGTTTTCGTTTAAAGTGTTAGAGGATATGAGTGACTGTAACTGAAATTAATTTTCTGTACATCTGATGGTCTCCCAGTGAGCAATTCATCCAAATCAGAACATCTTAGCAGGCCCTTAAAACAACATATTGCATTTCAGGGAGAAATAGGAGAATAGGCTAGCAACAGTTAAGTTCTATAAATCAGTCACAATGCATGCAGTCTAAATGTTTTTTTCTATGCTCTGAGGTGGATTGGACCACTTGTTTTAAAAAGCAAAACAAACTAGGGAATAAAATGTAAATTCATTATCTGTATGGAAAACGCCTGCTTGGCAATTCTTTAGTTCCAACAGCCAACCTGCAGAAATTGGCCAAGATAGATAAAAAAAATGAATCTGTTTTAATATTAATTTTCCACTGCCATCATCGAAACACGACAGCAGTTTCCTCTCTGGAGATTTGGCACTCAAAGGCTGTTCTAGCATTGGGGAAGACTGTTAGTAACATTGATAGTAATACAAATCAAGGAACAGTAGTTAAATTTCATCCATCAAGAGGGGGAAAAAGTGCACTTGCACCCTGCTTGCTATTTTAAGGTACATTAAATAGGCTTGCAGTGGTTTTGTTGGAAAGAATAAAACACAAGATTTTGGCTCCTCTCTTTTTGCAGCAAGACTCACAAAGCAGGAGAAACCAACCAAAAGGGGACCTGAGCCTCACAGCTGAGGAAGGGGAGTTAAACGTTCCAATACTGACAAAAAAGGCAAAATTTTGTGCAGGACTCTGACCTCCTGCTACTTCTCTAGAGGACCTCAAAAGCTGTTTTACTCCACAGCCAGCATGAAGCCAAGAGCCTGTATTAGTATTTTAAATTAAGACTTTCTCATTCTGTGTCCAGAAAATAATTATTGAAGGTCTCTAGGGTGCTGACTGGTCACTTGATGCTCAGCTCTCCTCACTTACAGTTCATCAGCTGCATTAAAAGAACATGACAGCCAGAATGCATTAAAAACTTCCTGGTATTGCTTCTCCATGCAGAGTTGCCTGCAGGCACTATTCTCCTGAGTGGCACAAACGTGATCCAGGCAGCCCCAAACTGGCAGTGTCTGCAGCCATCTCCATCTGTGGCCAAAATAAATTTGGAAACCTTGGATGAGGCCTTCACCTGAGAGCTGAAGGTCAATGACATTTAGAAGAGGGAGAGATGCTCAGAGATGTGTTAATGCTGTTCACCACCCCCATACACGTTCAGCTGCTGCTCCACACTGTGAGAAACCTTGAGATTCTCCTCACACCTTACACCACCACTGGTTCTCCCTCCCTGGTGGTGGTGGTAAAATGGCTCCTTGCTAATTTTTCTGCCAATATATTTATACAGCAGGGTGTTCCAGCCAAATGTTCCTACCTGATTGTAAATCTTGTAAGGTGACTTGTACTTGCAGCCTCCCTATGGAGCAATAACAGGAACAGAACCTCCATGGACAGCAGGACTGAGCTCTCACTATACACAAGCCAAGTAAGATAAATTGCTTTTTCAAGACAGCAATTCCTGTTTGTTCCTGTCCACAGCTCTGCCCCAACCCCTGGGAAAGGCCTGACTGAAAATGAGGTGTTAGTAAGGACAAGCAAACACCAACCACAGAAGTGGGGGTCATGATGACCAAGGGACTGCATGTCCTGGAGAGACAGAGAGTGACACTGGTAACAACCATGTCAGTGCCATGGCACAGTTCCAGGCAAATGGAAACTGCAGGCAGAAACTCCTGTGTTCAGGGCAGGCTTGTGGCATCTCGTTCCACAATACTTGAAAGCCACCATGCAAAATTGGTATTATATCCTTGAGCCAGTACAGGCCCTGTTTTGCCATCAGCAGTGGATTTCCAGCTTTCCTCTCAACATTTACATTGACACATCCTCCTCCTGGCAGGGCAGTTTTCCCAGTCCAATAATTTCCAGCAAGTTCTGGATCCCCTCCCCTATCTAAATCACCACTGCTACATTGGTCTCCATTGCCCACTCTTCTGAATCTCAGATTTTTACATCCTCCATATGATGGACAAGCACTCCCTTCACTTCACCACTACAGACACAAGGCCCAGCCTAGTGATTTGCCCAAAGCCACACAGAAAGTAGTGGAAGGAAAGAAAAATCAGTCCCAGTCCACAGCCTTATGGACTAGTCTGCTCCTCCTGTTGTGGAGCAGAGTCATAAACTCAGCGACATCTTCTAAAAACCTCACTGAAGATGACAACTAAGCAATTCCCTTATTTTCAGGTCTCTGACACATAAACAAAATCAGAGAGAAAAGTAATAAAATCCTGAAATGGCCTCCAATAAAAGGTAATAAAATTCCAGGAAAATGCCTATACACCCAAACAGTTTGAAATAAATTATATACAGTATTTTAACAGAGAGCGCAGCTGTTACTGTCACTTCTTTTATGACAGTGCTGTACCTTAAATCAAAGCCTTTAGTGACACAAAACACTAAACTGGGAAAAGACAAGGATGCCAAATCAAGGACAGTGGACAGATCTGAGTCAGCACCTTTTGTGTGCCAGCAATTCCACCGGGGTAATATATTAGCAGCTCATTATGCATCCTGATATGGCTGCTGTAATTAAATACAGAAAACTTGCATTAAACGCCCTCGTTTTGATTTAAAGCACAAAATGCTGCAAAACTTAAAGTTAGCAGGGCATAATCCTGCAGTGGCTGTGCTAGCAAACCTCTCCCATCTCCAGTGTCAGCACTACACTGCCAGGCACTCTGTACCAGGGAGGGCACCTTTCCCAACTGGGAAGGCACAGAAATCCAGGAGCCAAGCACAGGCTGAAACCAAGGAGCACAAAGGCACTTGCTGTCACATCCTGGTTGGTCAGGGACACAGGAGAAGGACACAAAAGTGCCCTGTTCTTCTCAGTGGAAAGCAACTGGAAATCTGTGCTGACAAAGTGTTATTTTCCAGCTTTTCCTGACTTGTATCAAAACTCTTGTGAAACAGCTTCTGATTTTTGCAATTTTTAACATTAGACCCCTTATTGGCCTTACCGAGCTAAGACCAAGAAACCCTGAATAGTCTGTGGACAATCATGAGCTGACAAGCAAGCAATCCCTTCCCATTTCCACCTAGGATAGTCTCAAAGCATTTGAAACAGAGCAAAAAATAAAGATGTTATTTGCAATAAGCATCCTTAGAATACAGAGAAAAAATTATAGAAAAGATTCTTTTTTCCTCTCATCCTGGGCAGTGTAAAATTCTCCTCGTATTTTTTTTCCTACCCTCCTTTTTCTCACAAGGGAAACAGAAACCTGGAGTCTTGTTTAAGCACCAAGCACAGTCTGAAAACAAAACCTCACGTGACCAGCCTGCTTTTAACATAATTACTGGTTCACAAACCACAGCCTGGGAGCTGCCAGCTTAGAGGATAATTAAATATTGCACTAAAAAATTGAGAGCACTTATACATGGCAGCAGTAGGGCACAGGTAATCCATATGGGAGGAACATATATGAAAGATGTGCACACCCACTTTTGTCTGTTCATCCAAATGAGTGGGATTCAGTTCTCAAGCAGAGGCAGCACCTCTTGCCACACACTTCAGCTACAGAATCACAGAATGGTTTGGGTTGAAAGATCACCTAATTCCAGCCCCCTGGCAGGGACAGGGACTACAACAGGTTGCTGACAGCTCCCTCCAGCCTATATTTGGAGTTTTACTCTTTCATCTTCCTGGTGTAACAACACTTACAGTTTTCTGTTTCTCCAAGTTAAGAGATTGTTACAGTCCCTTGCAACTGGTGCTTTGTTTGGTTTGCTCTATGTAACTTCTGCCGCAGGAGCAGGAAGAAGCTACATTTGTGTATTCCTACAGGATGCACCCCATAGCCTGCTCAGTTCACACAGGCTGAAGGGGAAATGGGGGCTGTGTTCAAGGTTACCACCAGAACCAACCAGCTCACTTGTGGAGCTGGTTCTCCACACCAAATTCAGCCACCGTGGACTCTGCTCAAGCCAAACCACAGAATCATTAACGGGGAAAAGACCTCCACAATCATTCAGCCCAACCTCTGGCCAAACACCACCACTCCCACCACTAAACCATATGGCAAAGTGCTGCTTCTGCTTGCTTTTTGAACATTTCCAGGGATGGTCACTCCACCACTTCCCTGGGCAGCGCATTCCAGTGTTTGCCCACTTTTTCAGGCAAGATGTTTCTCCAACCTGGACCTCTGCTGGCAGAAACTGAGTCTGGTTCCTGTTGTTCGTCAGGGCCACCCGCACTGAGCGAGGGTGAGAGGTGAGGAGCAACAACCAGGGTAATGGATTTACAGAATCATTTGGTGTGGAAAAGACCTCTGAGATCACTGAGTCCAACCTTAGACCAATCACCACAATCAGACCACGGCGCTAAGGGCCATGTCCAGTTGTTGCTTAAACACCTCCAAGAACTCCATCACCTCCCCTGGGCAGCCCTTTCCAATGCCTGACCACCCTTCCAGTGAGGAATTTTTCCTGATGTCCAACCTGAACTCACCTGGTCTGGCTCAAGGCAATTTCTTTTTGTCCCATCACATGTTACTTGGGAGCAGAACCCGACCTCCACCTGGCCACAACCTCCTCTCAACTGGTTGGAGAAAGCAACAAAGCTCCCCCTGAGCCTCCTTTTCTCAGACTGAGCTCCCTCAGCTGCTCTTCAGCAGACTGGTTCTCCAGACCCTTCCCCGGACATGCTCCACCACCTCAGTGTCTTTCCTGAATCTAGGAGTCCAAACCCAGAATTTGAGATGCGGCCGCACCCATGCCCAGCACAGGGGTCGGTCACAGCGCTGGTCCTGCCAGAACTGAAAATTTCTATTTTCTGTGTTATTTATCACCGGTTACACTATGATGATACAGCCTTTGGCTTCTCGGGCTCATGTTCAGCTGCTGTCCGTCCGACAACACGCTCCCCCGCCGCGCCTCGGTACGCGCGCCCGCACCGCCCGCGGGAAACGCGCGCCGCGCACGAGAGTTCCGGGCGGCCGCGGGCCCGCGTGCCGGCGAGCGGCGACATGACGTAGGGTGACAGAATCGTTTAGAATCGGGAAAGACCTCCAAGATCACCGAGTCCAAACCTTCCCTCAGCAGCATCAACATGTTCACCACTAAAGCATGTCCCCAGGTGCCACATCCAGTTTTTTGAGGGCTTACAGGGATGGTGCAGCAGCCTGTCCCAAAGGCTGGGCAGCCTGTTGCAAAGACCGACGACCTTCTCTCCACATAAAAACTTTCCTATTATCAAATCTAAACCTCCCCTGCCGCAGCTTAAGGCCGTTTCCTCTCATCCTGTCGCTCGTTACCGAGAAGAGGCTGACACAGAGCTCATTCCACTCTCCTGTCAGGGTGTTGTAGATCTCCCCCGAGCCCGCTCAGCTCCCTCAGCCGCTCCTCACCAGAATTTTGCTCCAGACCCTTCCCCAGCTCTGTTCCCTTCTCTGGACACGCTCCAGCCCCTCAATGTCCTTCCCGAACTGAGGGGCCCAGAACTGGACACAGGATTCAAGGTGTGGCCTCCCCAGTGCCAGCACAGGGGGACAGGTCAAGGGTTGGATCTCACAGCCCTCCCACTCCCCGCCATGGCAGGGACACCTCCCACTGCACCAGGCTGCTCCAAGCTCCATCCAACCGGGCCTTCAACACTTCCNGCCAGCTCCTTTCCCGCTGGGGCACTTCCCAAGCACTCTTCCCCCCTATTTCGGGAGGTCTGTCCCACCGGACTCCATCCACCTCCGCCGGAGGTGCATCCGGCGCTGTCCCGCAGGGAGACACCCCCGCTCCCGCCACCACCTCGGGACGCAACTTTCCTCCTTGGCACTGCGGCCACACTTTGGGCCGCAGCCCCGCGGGCACTTGGCCCCGAGAGAGCCCCAGGCCCGGCCCTCGGGGCACAGCACCGCTCTCGCCCCCCAGCCCGGCCCGCCCGCCCCGGGGCCGCGCTCAGCCCGTGGGCCGGTCCTGCCTCACCTGCTTGTAGCGGGCGTACAGATAGAGCAGCTGCTCCTTGCTGGCAGCGGGCAGCAGCGAGGGGAGCCGCTCGGCCGCCTGCTCGAAGAGCGCGGGCAGGTCCCGGTCCGGCAGCGCCGCACCCGTGGCCGCCGNCGTTACCGAGAAGAGGCTGACACAGAGCTCATTCCACTCTCCTGTCAGGGTGTTGTAGATCTCCCCCGAGCCCGCTCAGCTCCCTCAGCCGCTCCTCACCAGAATTTTGCTCCAGACCCTTCCCCAGCTCTGTTCCCTTCTCTGGACACGCTCCAGCCCCTCAATGTCCTTCCCGAACTGAGGGGCCCAGAACTGGACACAGGATTCAAGGTGTGGCCTCCCCAGTGCCAGCACAGGGGGACAGGTCAAGGGTTGGATCTCACAGCCCTCCCACTCCCCGCCATGGCAGGGACACCTCCCACTGCACCAGGCTGCTCCAAGCTCCATCCAACCGGGCCTTCAACACTTCCAGGGATGGGGCAGCCGCAGCTTCTCAGGCCAACCCCTTCCGCACCCCCAAAGCCTCATTGTCCCCGGCTGCCGCCGGTGTCTCCTCCTCGTCACCATCTTCCTCCTCGTCTTCTTCCTCTCGGGACCGCTGGAGGGCACTCGCGGGCCGCTCCGGCATGAGCCTGGCGAGTGTGGGGTGAGCGCCCGGAACACAG
Organism: Irena cyanogastra; assembly: GCA_013397155.1. NCBI lineage: Eukaryota > Metazoa > Chordata > Aves > Passeriformes > Irenidae > Irena > Irena cyanogastra. Next base: position 206,500 of record VWZV01004359.1, read on the forward strand.
GGCCCGGCGTCAGCTGGGATACCCTCGGGACACAGGGCCCGGTGCCGGCCGGGATTCCCCCGGGACACAGGGCCCGGTACCGGCCGGGATTCCCCCGGGACACAGGGCCCGGTGCCGGCCGGGATCCCCCCGGGACACAGGGCCCGGTGCCGGCCGGGATCCCCCCGGGACACAGGGCCCGGTACCGGCCGGGATCCCCCCGGGACATAGGGCCCGGTGCCGGCCGGGATCCCCCCGGGACACAGGGCCCGGTGCCGGCCGGGATTCCCCCGGGACACAGGGCCCGGTGCCGGCCGGGATTCCCCCGGGACACGATGACCGGATCACCGCGGATGAAGCCGGTACACGATCCCGGCTGCTCCCGGGATGCGGTGCCGGGTTCCCGGGGCTGACCCTGCCCTGCCCTGCCCGGGGGTCCCAGCCAAGAGCCATCCCAAAGGCAGTTTATATTTATCCCGGTATCTGCTAAGGCAGAGTTTCCCTCTCCCGGGCACAGCTGTCGAGTCCCGTCTCCCTCCTTCCTCCACCCCCGGCCGCGGCGAATGGCAGCCCCGAGTGCCCCGGGGAGCCCCTGGCAGCCCGCAGCCCGGCCCGCTCCGTGCTGCGGGGTCTCGGCTGTGGGGTCCCTGTGTCACCCCGAGGCACCGGGTGATGGACGAGGACGAAGGTTAGGGTTAGGTCCTTCCATGTGGCATCTCCCAGCCACATCCGACTCACCCACAGGATAGAAAATCTCCTGGGTTGCAAGGGACACACAGGGATCATCGAGTCCCGCTCCTGGCCCTGCACAGCCCCGAGAGTCACACCGTGTGCCCGAGAGTGTTGTTCAAATGTTTCTTGAGCTCTGTCAGCCTTGGTGCTGTGACCACTTCCCTGGGGAGCCTGTTCAGTGCCCAGCCACCCTCTGGGTAAGGAACCTTTCTCTGATATCCAAACTAACCCTCTCCTCTCCTGACACAGCTCCAGCCGTTCCCTCAGGGCCTGGCACTGGGATGCTCCAGCTTGCTGCCTTGGCTGGGCTGGGGCTTTTTCCACCTCTAAGAAAAGCCTCTTAAAAGCACCCAGTGAGGCTGTGAAGGCAGTGAGAGGAAAAAAAGCCAACCTTTTCCATTCAGCAGCCTGTGAGCAATGCATGCACCCACTTTTCCATCCATTTTCCAAAGGGAAAATGCAGGAGCTGTAGCAAAAAGAGACATACCATGAGAGGCAGGAATAGTCTGGCTTTTATGCTCTTGCTCTCTTCACAGCCTCGCTGGGGTGGTGGGGCCCCATCCGCTGCTCAGTATCAGGCTGGGGACAGATTCAGCTGTGCCAGAGCCAGGAATGTGCTTGGGAGCACCCACTCTTGCCCCAGCTGCTTTCTGTGGGGGCAAAGGGTACCCTGCTAGTCGGTGACACCCACAGCCTGTGCAGGGGGTATGAAGCCCTGGTTGGAACTGGGAGAGGGAAAAAGGCTGAACCAACTTGGCTCTGCCACCTGCAAATAAAAAAATTAATAATATAATTAAAAAGTGTATG
>VWZV01004359.1:208031-219941 GCA_013397155.1 Irena cyanogastra
TAATTTTTAAATTTTAAATTTATCTTAATTTTTTTTATTACTCGCCCTCCCACCGCTCCCCAGCAGCCCTGTTCGGCTCCATCCGGCTGTGCCAGCCCGGCCAGCAGCGCCCGGCCCGACCCCGCCGGCGCTCCGGTGCTTTGAATCCGCTTTGAACGGCTCGGGAGAAGTCCTCGCAGCGAATAAACGGGAGCGCACAGCCTCCGCACGCTCTCCTCCGGCGCGTCTCCATGGTGAGAGAGGCCGGGTTTCTTCTCTAGAGCACTGACAGCTCCCACCAGCTCTCTTTCACTTTTTTCTTGTATTTTTTTTTTTTTAAGAGGGGCCTGATCCTTCCTCCCACCCCCTCGCTCCGGCAGGCGTGGGAGCAGGTTTGGTGCGAGGCGCCCGTGGAGGTTTCGGGATCTCAGCATGGGAACACTGAGGATGGGGGTGCTGGGCTCAGACAGGCTGCTCCTGCTCTGCTGGATGATCTCGATGTCGTTGCTGGCTCCCAGCAGCCTGGGAGAGAGCAGGGTGGGAGCCCAGCCCTTCTGCTGGATGCACCAACCCCACCCTGCAAACGTGACGTGGTGCAGGGCTGGGAGAGCCCCCAGTCATCCCAGCATGAGCCAGGCCAAATTCAGCCTGTTCCCCCAGCCCTGGGCTGCAGAGCATACAAAACCAGAAGGATTACAAGCACCAAGTAGTAAAAAAAATTCCTGCAGGGCCATTGCATGGGCTGTGTGTGTGGGTCTGCCCCAGGTCCCACGCTGGGATAGCAAAGACACAATAACAGGCTGTGACCAGCAGTGCCAGGCAGGGAAAAAATATCCCTGCATAATTATCACATCCATCCTGCTGGCCAGCCTGGAGACCTGTCATTGTCCCTGTGCAGAGGGCAGAGGCCACTGCACACACCAAGCCTGAAAGCGACATCTGAAAGGATCCCTGCGAGCTAAGCTATGATTACTTTTTTTTCCCCCCACAACAAAAGGAGAATGAGGCAATTAAGAACTGTTTTGTTTGCAGACATGCCTTTTACAGTGGGAGACACCTGCCTTTGGAGGAGGAGCAGGCTGGGGATGTGTGTGGCTCCTGAGAGTGAGTGGCACGGGGAGCTGGTGGCGCTCCCCTCCTGTGGCACAGCCCCCGGCACACGTCTGGAGCCTTGTGAAGGCTGGCCGAGAACAGAGACTAGATGGAGTTAAAGAATAAAGCAGGGATTTATTAGAAGAGCTCAATGGATCCACCTTGGGCAGCGCAAGAGCCCAGCCAGGGCTACACCCAAGGTGAACCAAAACGGTCACAAAATGCACCGGTCATGGGGTCTGACAATTTTATAAGTTTTGGTTCATTTGCATATTGGAGTTAATTGTCCAATTACAGCTCCAGCCCATGAAGTCCCATCCTGCTTGTTTTTCTCTCTTCAGCCCACGTTGTTTATGCTCTCGGGCCTCAGATTTGGATCATTTGTCCTTGGTCCCCAGCTAGAGAAGGAATTGTTTTGTCTCCCTGCTCTGTGCAGAGAGCTCACCATCCCCTAATATGAAGCCCAGATCCACACACTAAAGCAGCACAGAATCTGAAAAATATAAAAGCTAAAACCTGAGGCATCAGGTCAACCTGGCATAGCTGCTCCTCTGGTTAATAAATGTCCCCTCCTGTCTCCTGAGCTCCTCCAGGCTACCCATTGCATATGTTCTCATTCTGCCTCTCTCCTTTGCTTTGTCTCTCTCATATCTTTTTGGGTGATTTGGTCCCTGCACCAGTGTCCCAGGGGCAGAGCCCTCCTCTCCATCGTGCTTCCCACCATGCTCCTGCCAGGGCGTAGGAGGGACCAAGAAGGACTCCTTTCTGACTGAGCCTTTGCCAAACATCCCTGCAGGGCATCACCAAGCCCTGTCAAAGCCAAGCAACCCTACGCCTTGCCTGCGTATGGAGCCTGGAGCTGCGTGGGTGGCAGCTGCCTGCCAAAGCCATTTCTTGGCAGAACATGAGGTTAATGGATGACAACTTCTTCCCTGGCCCCCAAGATGACAAAATCCCCACAGTGGAAACCCAAGCTGTGCTGCCAGTTTCGGGCAGGCAGCACTCCGGTGCGAGGCTTTGAGCTCCACGCTTTACCCCACCTTCTGTTCTGTGCTGCTACCACCTCTTGTATCTGCTCTGTATCCAGCACCCAGAAGGTCCTTCCCCTGCTCTGGTGGCTCTCCAAATCCCACATGCCTCGTGCAGAAAGCAGACCCCAGAGCACAGAGCTCTGCACTGAGCAGAGCCACCCTCCTTCCCTGGTTGGAGCACAGGGGCGCTGGTGTGGGGCTCAGGCTCACAGGGCACTGTGTGCCTGTGGTTTCCATTAGGAATATTGATTTTTTTACATGTATTGCTACACATATCACAGCACCTGGCTCGCCTTCACCCCTGCAGTGGGAGAGGGAGGAGGGGAGACAACACCTAGGTGCTGCCCCTCTCCTCTGCACGCTCACTGCTTTAGCAGAAAGATAAAAACTCCTGCTCCTTCTTCTCCCTGTGTGTCCCCTCTCAGCAAGACACAGCAAATGCACACCTTGGTCAGTATTTTTAGGAACCAATACCTGACACAACAGCCAGGACGCCAGAGTGTGGCCCTGATTTCCATGAGATGGAAACAGAGTCACAGGCAACAGGAAACCAAAATTCAACGCTGGCTAGGGAAGAAGTTAAACAAAGAACTGAGGTCTCTGCCCTGGCATTAGCCAGGGCCCCCTCTCATGCATCACCTCCAGGGAGTTTGGCTCTGTTGCACATTTTCCCTGCATTTGTTAAAGCAGCAGGGCCATTTGTTTGTGCATAGTAAAGGGAGTCGGGAGAAAAAAATGTGCAATTAGCACATCCATCACATAGGTTTTTTTAGATATCAATAAAACATTGATCCCCTCCTTCCGTAAATTCCTGTGCCGTGCTGAATACAAATCAGTAGGAATGCATAACCCCCCTCAGACGTGCATAAATCTGCCTCCTCCTGGCATTGCATTAAACCTCTGAAACACTGATGGAAAAACTCCTCTGGCAGGTGCTGAGCACTGATCCCCAAGCATGCCCCAAGCCCTGCTGGGCTGACATCAGCACCAGTGTGGTTGCAACACAGAAACTGCCCAGAGGTTCAAAGGTTGCAGCTGGAGTTGTGCAAATAGTGAATCTTTCCGTGGAGAGAGATATCTCAGCACTAAGTCTTCTTGGTTTGGGGCAGCCAGATGAAATGTTGTGTGTGTTCTGTTTTATAGATGGAAATGAGAAGGAGAAATTTTGGTTTGGTTGACCTAGAGTGTGTTGTGTTGTGTGAAGCACACACAAAATCTTTCTTTTTGTTTCATTTTATTCAGCCTCCTGCTTCTTCTACCCTATTTCTTTTTTCTTTTTCTTTTTCTTTTTTTTTTCAGCAGGAAAGTCTGGCTGTTTGACCTGGAGAAAAGGAGGGCCAGAGGAGACCTTACTGCTCTCTGTAACTCCCTAAGAGGAGGTTGTGGCCAGGTGAAGATCAGTCTCTGCTCCCAGGTTGCAAGAGACAGGAAGACAGGAAATGGCCTCAAGCTGCGTTAGGAGAGGTTCAGGTTAGATATTAGGAAAAATTTCTTCAGGAAAAGGGTTGTCAAACACTGGAATAGGCTGCCCAGGGATGTGGTGGGGTCACCACACAAAAACCACAGCGTAGCTGTGAAACAAACCCCACGGTGTTATTCACTGAAAAGAGAGAAAGAAAAAGTCACTTCTTGTGCATGGGGTTTTTCGCCAGGATAATGATGAAATTTAACTCAGTTTGGATGTTTCAGTTGCCCAGAAACTGCGTGAAGAAGACAGAGCTGAGGTGTTCAGCAGGAAAGCCCAGCTGTTTGGGCTGCCACCTCTGCACTGCCCTGCCTCTTGCCAGCTCCCCCTCGGCTCACATTGAGTGAGGCACAAATAAAATGGCTTTATTTGTCACTGCCCTGTCACTGCAAGACTATGAATGTGCCTCATTTTCCTCTCCATCTCCCCAGGCTGGGTTCTCTGCATCCCTCGGGCACCCAGCTCCCAAATTCCCTGGCAGCTTGCTGGCCACTGTGGCTGCTGGCATGGCAGTGCTGACCTGCCTGGAGCACACCAAACACCCCCAGGCAGGAGATCTGCTCTGTGCTGCTGGAAAGAAGTGCCCAGCAGTGATCCTGCCGGGATGCTGCCCTCACCTGCACCCCACCTTGGGCTTATCCTGGGCCACCAGGAGAGTTTCTCCCCAGTGAGTGCTTGGACCTGCTGTTCATCCCTGCAGAGCCCCTGGATAATCCCCTGTCCTGCCCATGGATGAGCTCTCCTTACACCCTGCATCCCTCCCCAAACCCTCCTTCCTGGGGCTTACCCCCATCCTACATTCTCCCCTGGAAGCCTCCCTGAGCGCTGCCTGTGGGTGACAAGAACCGCTGGAGCAGGGATGCAGCTGTGGGAAAGCTGCTCCTGGTGCCGGCTCTGCCCTCCCCCGGCGTGCAGAGATGGAAGGAGTGCCTGTAATTGCAGCTGTCAGGAGGAACAATCACAGTGCTGCCGTTATAAATGGCTCCAGCCCGACTTTCACTTACAGATTTGCCTCACGTGATGCCACGAGTTGAAGAGATAAAATCTGCACCATAGAAAAGCAACTGCACCTTCCAGCTCTGTGGAAGGGGATTTATGGCTTGTTTTGGCTGTAAAATAGAGCAGGCATGGTGTGTTGGGGAGTTTTCTTTCCACGAACAGGATGGAACTGCTGGGGTTTGCTTTGAGTTTTTATTTCCAGCGTCAGCCTCATGACATGGTTGAGAAAACAGAAAGATGGCAAAAGCTCACATACAATTAGCAGTAGGTGAAGATTTCTTTGTTACAGAGCATTTTAAAAACTTTCTAGCAAATAGCACATTACTAAAGCTTACAAATAGTTGTTTTAGCCAATTACTAAAAGCACACACACCTGCTTCACACGGTGCTTGCTTGTCTGCTTTCTATTAACAATATGCAATACACCAGTTCTGAGTTTTCTATTCTTTCAATTTCTAAAGCCTACTTTTCCCAACTTTCTAAAAATCTTCTCACCTTTACTATTTCCCACAGCATGGCTCGGGCTGCAGGTCAGCATGTGCTGGTGGGGCAGGCTGGGGTGGCTCAGAGGAAGAGGACATCCAGGGTCCCCTCCATGTCACCCTGCAGAGGCTGAGCCCAGGTGCCAGACCCCTGCCCATTGAGTGGTCCCTGTTAGCAAGGGAAGGGTTTTAGGCTAATTCCTGCCAGACTTATAAAAATTATGATGGTGTCTGGAGACAGAGAGGATCTGCAGGGCACGGGGGTCTCAGGCTGCCAGGGTGACCCTTGCCAAATCTGCTGGCGTTGCTGAGAAATGCCAGGGGGTTCCACACTTGTGTGGTTTGTTCCAGGGCTGATTTCTGTGGTGAGGACAAAGCCAGGTTGTGTCTGGCCCACGGCTGCCATCAGAGATCAGAGATCCCAGCAGAGCACGAAATTCCCAGAATGGACTCACCCAGAGCTGGGATGGGAACCCACCTGGTGTGCTGCCCTCACTCTCTGCCCTGGTGGCACAAAGACCTCTGGGACAGGTCTCCACTTGCCTTAAATGATTCATTCTGATCTGACATCTTTCCTGAGGCTGCTGTATGTTATGGTACCTGTGGATGGCTCACACTCAGCCCTGGAGTGTAAGGGAATGATCCTGAGATATGTGACTCCTTCTCCAGGCCAATTGAGACCCTCCAAGGAGGAGCAGCCAACATAATGCTGTCCCAGGAGATGTCCCAGCAGACTGGAGCACAACGTCTGGCACCTGCAACCCACTGGGGACATCAGCAGGATGACCCTAAGGATGCTCACAACTCAGGGCTCAAGCTAGGCAGGGTCAAGCCAGGTTTGGCAGGAGCAGCTGTTCTTTCCCTGAAACCACAGGGTCATTCAGGTTGGAAAACCCGCTAAGACCACTGAGTCCAACCATTAACTCAGGACTGCCTTGTTCACCACTAAACATGTTCCTAAGCATCACATCCACACTTTTTTTGGGCACTTCTATGGACCTTGATTCTACCACTGCCCTGGGAAGCCTGTTCTGGTGCTTGACCACCATTTCAGTGAAAATTATTTTCCCTAAAATCCAATCTACACCTCCTCTGGAGCAACCTGAGGCCGTTTCCTCCAGTCCTGTCACAGGGGAGAAGAGATTCACTCCCACCTGGCTATAACCTCTGACCACAGCACTTGCAAATGGGCAGCCCGTGGCCTTTCATGCACTTTGATAAGGTCCAGAGGTTGTTGAAATACCCACAAAGCTATGTCAGGATTTCCAAAAACTCCTAGGAAGTCCAGCCAGCTTTAGAGGTCTCTACCACAGCTATTACCACACACCTCAAGCTCTTTGGCACTCGACTTTTTGTTGCCCTTACTGACACGCTGGACAAGGGACACGAGTTCAGTGCAGAGAATCGCAGTGACACGTCCTCCAGCACGTAGTTACACCAGCTCCCAGTGTCACACACAGGCATGGACTGCTCTTCCCAGGAGCTCTCACATGCCATGACCCCAGGCACTGTCTGTGTCACAGGGGTGGCACAGTAAAGAAGAGTTCCCACAGCTTTTTAACTGTGTTTGTGTCAGCTTGGTGCCTGCAGCACTGATAAGTACCAATGTCTCGTGTTTCCAACACAGCCTGCTGTGACTCTGCTGTGACAGTGGCACTGGCTTGTGACCCAGCAGCAGCAGCAGCTCCGTGGATGCTGTTTCGTGTCCCAGGTCACCTCCCTTCCTGGTGTTTGGTGGGTGCTGCCCCGTTTCCTTCACTCCCCTCGTGTGGTGTATTCCCCTGGGAAAGGGCCAGCAGACAGGATGGCGGGGGGGTGAGGCAGGGGTGTGTTTAACAAGGCAAGGTGTAAACAGGACAGGAACGGTCCCAAGGCCACCTGGCACTTTACCAGCCCCTGTCCCCTGGAAAACATCCCAAAGGGATAAGGGTCCCTGCTGCCCCGGAGCACGGTGGGGCAATCCTATGGACATGGTGAGGTGCAGCAGGCACAGGCTCCCTTCAGCTTCAGGATGGGGATTTAGCAGTGTGGCAGTCCTGGGGCTGGATCAGAGAGCTTGGAGGCACTTCCCAGGCTCTCCTGGAAGCAGCCCAGGCAGCTCTGGGGCTTGGAGGAAGCAGCTCTTATTTCTTCTCTAATTTTAGACCTTTTCAGTGCGTTCAGTTTTCTCAACCACTGGTCAACTGCTGTCTTCTCACACAAAGCAAGCGTGCATAAATTAAACCAGGCACATATATGTGGGTTGGAAACCATCCAGGAGCAATCACTTACACACCAGGGAAGGGCGTGAAACCCCCCATCTGCTCCGGGACTGAGGCAGCACAGCGAGTCCCCAGCCCAGCCGGCGCTGGCACAGCTCCCGGGGGCTCATCCCTCTGTGGCACTGGGGCACACTGCACTCCTGGAAGCCACATGGCAGGGGCACTGACCCTCCTGGGCAGATGGGCTATTTCAGATTGCCTGGCTGGGTTTCCAGGCAGGATGCTGCTGTGACCTCAGCCCAGCGAGGGGACACGTGTGAGGAGCTGCCGCCTGCTCGTGGCCGTGAGTCAGCCTGGGAAGGTCACCCAGTGCAGGGGCAGCTCTGCTTGCAGCACAGGGCACGCTCCTGGGAGAAGGGAGCTGCTTCTTTCCCCCTGCATCTGCACCCCTGAGTGTTTCAGCAGCAACCAAACCTACAGATGGCCTTCCAGGGTGATGCTGTTGCCTGACATTGGGACTTCCAACATCAGGTGTGTGAGCACCGGATGAGCCATGCATGGGAAAAATCCTGCCCTGAGGAGTGCAGGGCAGATGATATGCAAGCTCAGCAGGGCATGGTTACTGCCCACAGACCCACATCTGCATGAGCTACCCCATCCATGTTGGGAATTTTGAGTCCTAAATCCACCTCTGTGATGGACTTGAGTCCCAGTGGATCAAATTCAGCCAGTGGGTGAATTGACCCTGCTGCATCCAAGGTGGAGGAAGGCACAGCCTCTCCTGGGAGGTCTCATCCTGAAACAGGGATAAAAGCATCATCTTACCCACCTTGGAAATCTGCAGGAGCTGCCAGGCAGTGTGTGGAAGAGGAGGGATGGATACCAACGTCCCTGCCACTGGAATCAGACCAATCCACTGCATTAGTATGTCCTGGAAGCCACTGGGCCTCCTGGCTTCAAAGAACTCTCTGCAGGCAGCTAACCTGGCTGTATAAACACCCTGACATCTTCCAGTGGATTGGGCTGCTCCCAGCCTGACCTTGTGCACTGCCTCTTCCCCGGGGTCTGGGACCCCCCAGCTCCTGATGTTTATCATCACACCCTCATCCTCAGCCAGCAGGGAGAGGAAATATGAGAAAAATCAATAACTCCAGCTCAGGCTGACGGAGGATTTGTGCATTTTTGCACTGGGAAATGTGAGATATCGACCCTTTTCCTCAAGACTGCCATCGATGGAGCTGATAATGGCAGGGCTCGGGGCTGGGGGTGTCCAAGCCCAGGGCTGATGCTCTATTGATCCTGGAAGTCAGGGCAGTGTCTCTTGGTGTGATTTGCTCAATTCCCTCACTGTTCCACAACAAGCTCGCTCCCAACTTGCTTTTGCTTCTGTATTTATTTATTCCCTGTCTTCCTTGTCAGGCAGTGGCAGTGAAGCCTCTGGGTCATCCCTGTGGAGCGGGAATCACCACATGGATAGGGCAGGGCAGGGCAGTGAAGGATGCAAAGAGCAGCCTTTGCCCCTCCTGATGCCTCCCCTGCCTCTGCACCAAGGCTGGGATGTGCTGCTGCTCCCAAAACCCTGGGACTGGGCATTATTTCTTCTGGTTTTTAGTGGAGAGTTGACTTTATCTTCCCAGATCCTGCTGATGTTGAACAAGGGAATTAAGTAAATCACACCAATCCACCTGACCCCATGGGGCAGGCTCAGCAAATCCTGCTCTGCTCATGGGGCCAGGCAAAGTTGTGCTCCCAAAACATTTCCTCCCATGCCAAGCCAAGCCCCTAAATACCCAGGCATGCATCTTAAAATCCTTTTGCCTGGGGAGAAGATCCATGGTTTTCCTGCATTGTCTCCTGCGATGGAAAACCCTCCACTTTGTGATTTTATGAATGCCAGTAAAGTAAATTTTCCCTCGGCAAGACTCTTTTTTCTAAAGCCTTTTTTGAAGGCTCCTTTTCCCCAGCGATGCAGAAGCTTTAAAAGTATAATTATATATTTTAAAAAGATCCCACCATGCTATTTATAAATTATTCTATATGCTCTCAACAAAGCAAGTGCCAGACTGCACTGGCGGAAAGCCCACTCCGGCTTCTCCTTGCTTGCTTTCAAAATGCAAATAACATTGCTTCTATGATTTTTTTTCCCCTAACTACAACAGCATGGGGGAAATTGCAATGCAAACTCTTTCCTGGACAAAAGAGAGAGAGAGATGAGGAAAACGTGGCAGCCTGCTGCAAGGCAGGTATGGGGAGTGAGATCCAGACCTAAGGTACAGACACTGAGACCCAAACTTGAGCTGTGGGGACTGAGATCCAGACCCAAAACTTGGATTTTTTAGGACCAGCATCCCCTCCTCAGTGTTGCCTGGTTTCCCCCTGCTTGCCCTCCAACCAGCCATGGGCACAAGGCAGTAGAGGCAGGGAATAGTGGTGGCCTTTTCTCTTTCATTTAAGGCTTCTCCTTGCCCTCTCTCCATTCCTGCATCCCTCCCCTAAGCCTGGATATGCAGAGCTGAGAGTTTTGAAACCTTTGGAGGAGTTGGAAAGCCCCAAGTCCCAGCAGAGCAGTGAAACACTAGGATACTAAGTGTGGTCCCAAAGGGTGTCTGATAACGGGAGGCAGGGATTTGCCAATCAGATATTTGGATGGAGCTGTTTCTATGGGGCAATGGTGAGCAAAGAACCCAGCCTCTGCTCTGCCTCCCCTATTACCATCTGTCTTCGTTTAATGATAAAAAAATAGCATTTATTGATATAAAATAAATAAAGAAGAGGGTGAGGGGATCACTGGTTACTTTCCACCACAAAATTTGCCAGCTGTCATATCAGAAGACATCAATTTATTATACACCCCAGCACGTATTCCAGGCAATGCCTCCCGCAAATAACAAAGAGAATATTTATTTCTTAATCCCCTTTCCTTCAAGTCATCTCCGGGAGCCCCATTCAAAGGGTCGGGGCTGTAACATCCCAGCTCCCGGAGCAGGCTCAGCCCCCGGGCGATGCTATCAGGCACGGCGGTGCCCGCCGAGGTGAGGCACTGAAAAGCCGGTGACCCGCGGGATGTAAGCCAGGCTGTGCCAGGGGACCCGCGGGATGTAAGCCAGGCTGTGCCGGGGGACCCGCGGGATGTAAGCCAGGCTGTGCCAGGGGACCCGCGGGATGTAAGCCAGGCTGTGCCGGGGGACCCGCGGGATGTAAGCCAGGCTGTGCCACCGCGGCGGGCCCGTGCGGGGTCAGCGCCGGGCAGCCCTGCCGAGCGCCAAGTGCGGCACCAAGGCCACGAAAGCTCTGCTCATTAAAGGGTTTGCTGCAAACGTAATTAAGAGATGGTATCAGCGAGCAGCGCCGGGCGAGTCTCAGCCCTCGCAAATCACGGATGCCCGGGCCCGCGACAGGACCCCCGTAAATCTCGGCACAAACGAGCTCTGCGATGCTCCGGCTGCTGCTGCCGGGGAGGGAGCTCGTGATGCCTCCCTGCGAGGGGGAGGGAAGCTGAAAACTGTCACACCAAAGGCCGAGAGGCTTGAAGGAAACCAACATTAATCCCAAATGTGGCAAATCCCCGAAACCAAGGAAGTGGGGAGGGGCAGGGTTAGGGCCGCTGAGAATCCTTGGGATAACCAAGGGTTGCAGTCCCATTCCGACCGGCTCCAGTTTGGTCCCTCAGGCCGAGATCCAGTGGGTACCAAATCCCCAGCCCCAGGGGTGTCTGTTTGGGGCAGACACGGCCCCGTGCAGGTGGGTTTGCTCCAAGAGCTGCCCTGAGTCCCTGCTCCCCTGTCCCAGCCTGGCATGGATGGGAAGTACAAGGGCAAAGGCAGTGGAGATCATGCAACTTTTGGAAAATTTTCCCTTCCACCCTCTTTCTTTTTCCCTCCTATCTTTTTTCCCTTTTCTCCTGGTCTTTTGCGGCCTGTCAGACCAGCTTCCCTCCTCCCTCAATCCTTGCTCTTATGCTTTCCTGCGCTTTCTCTGAGTCTTTCCCACATCTTCACCCCTGTTCTCTTTAACCCTGTTCTCTGTCTTTCCTCTCCTTGATCCCTCCCCATCTTGCCACTTCTTTTCCCTCGTGCACACCACTCTCCCTGCTACACTTCTCCCCTTCCCACATCCTTCCCATTTCACCTCATCTCCACCTCATTCCCTTTCCATCACATCCCATCCACATCCTATTGTATGCCAATCACATCCCATCCTACTCCTTTTCCAATCCCATTCCTTTCCTGTTCCCATCCCTTTCCCACTCTCTCCCTATCCCATCTCATCCCTGTCTCATCACCATCCCCTTCCCATCCCATCTCATCCCTTCCCCTTCCCATCTCATCCCCATCCCATTCCTGTCTCACCCTCATTCCCATCCCCATCCCTATCCCCATCCCACTCTTATCTCCATCTCAATCCCCATCCTCATCCCCATCCTTATCCCCATCCCTTTCCCAGTCTCATCCCCGTTCCCATTCTCATTCCCGTCCCCATTCCTGTTCCCGTTCCCATTCCATCTCTCCATCCCCGTTCCCGTTCCCGTTCCATCTCTCCCCGAGCAGCCCCGCACTCTCCCGGGAGCTGTCCCGGCCATCCCGGGGGTCGCGGGTGACGCTCCCGCGCCCCAAACCCGCGCGGGCCGCCCGGCGGCGCCCCCCGGCGGCGAGCGCGGGAAC
>VWZV01004363.1:0-23273 GCA_013397155.1 Irena cyanogastra
AAATACAGTTATGAATTCAATATATCTATTGTCATAGAAAATAAAATTTTAGGCTGGAAACAGAGTTAGATTTTTGTCAAACTGTTTCCAGAAATGCAACTTATAAATGTCTAAGTTTCACTAGATGAGTCTTGCCTACCAAAAAAGATCACATAAAAATTTTTTAGGAATGGCTACTGGTTTAGGAGGTTCTGTTTTTGAGATAGCCAGTCTGGGACGTTGCTTATAAACCTGGTTTCTTTGGAGAGTACTAAATAATTTCCCTTCTGAAATGTAATACAGACATCTCTTTGGATAAAACTTTGATACTGTTTTTTTCTGTGTTTAATTGTGCAAGGGCGTAATTCCTTTCTACACAACAAAAAGAAAAAAAAGACAGAAAAAACAAAAAACCTCTAAAAATCAGAGCTGGGATTAAAATTTCTTTCCAGAGAGTTCCTACATATTGACACTGTCATTTAGAGGCTATTCCAAGGTACCTGTAGGCCAATGTGTTTGAGCATACTGAAGCAATTTTATTAGGCAAGAAAGAAGTATCACAAAAAATATTGAGCAACAGTGCCTCTAAGAGGATTCATAGGCAATGGACTTCACCAAAATATATAGGTTCTGCAAGCAAAGCCCTATTTGCTGCACAGGGTTACTCTGTTCTACTCAGCCATGTCAAATAAGGACATGAAAATTTTGACTAATGAATCTGCCAATGTTTATCCTTCAGCAGTAGTTATGATATATGCTATACACAAAACTGTGTTTCTGGTTTGCTTGAGAGCTGTTCTTTGAGAACGATCGATGATGTTTTCACAAAGTAGGTCTTTGAATCCTGATAGAAATTGTAGTGACCAGATTACAATACTGTGACTCACTTTTCCACAGCACGGAAGAGTGCTGAAACCAGTATACTTCTTGGAAATTCTTCCCATTTTTAAGAAGGATGATCATGCTTAGCATGTCAAAACACAGTCAGTACTAAGGAGTATGGTCAGAAATTCTTGACAGGTGGATAGAAAGCCACATTCCTCAGTGTACTGTAGGCTGCACAAAAATCCCTTCTTGCAGAGAATCCATGGAATGATAGGAGGAAAATTATGCTAACTAAAATCGCCATTGACCTATTACCAACTGTGTTTTAAAATGCAAGTAACAGCCTGAAAACATAATTTAGGCTTTGCTTGTGTACTAGTTTGCTTGTGTACTATTAGTTGCATGTAAGTACCAAAAAGAAAAAGCCAAAACATCTACTGAGAGAAGATCTTGCAAATGTTACATGGCACATATGCTTATATAACTTGACACTCGATACCTTTAAGGTATGTGCAATTTCAGCTTACACATAGTTTTGCAATTCAGTAACTGAACAAAACCACAGGATTAAGAATATGCTTAAGAAAAGAAAATATTTTTAAAAATTCTCTTACTTCTGATGAATGAATGAAAGAAGGAATAAAGGAATGAATACTTAACAAGGCAGAGTAACTGCACTGCTGTTTGTGAAACAAGGTTTGGTTATCTGTGGTGATATGAGTGGCTCATTGGGATATAAAAAGTAAAAAAAAAAATAAATAGCTAACAAAGCTAATTTAAAAGGTTATTATGTGTTACCTGTGCTGAGCCACCAGTCTTCCTGATTATCAGAACTCCTCCCATTTGGGATACTGGATCTGTCAGCTTTATGAATATTCATACTTTGGGATACCAGGGTAAACATCCAAGCCTTGGCTGGTAGAGTTGTTGAACTATTAACATTATTCTCCTGTGTAGTTTCAATCCAATTTATGAAATACAAGACCAGAAAGCTTGATAATGATAGTGGTATTTCTCTGTTAATTGCAACATGATTGATTATTTGTCTCCTTTTGGCATGACAAAGAAAGATTGTATCTCTCCTAGTCTGATGTAAGCATGATGACACCATTGCTGGTTTTAATAAAGAAGTTGTCTGACAAAGAACAAGTCCTTCTTTAGTAAACAATGTTCAATGAATACTAAGAGCAAACACTAAGCAGTTTCATGGAAGGATAACCAGAGCCATTTAGTGTTGGGAATTTAGCAAGACTTTTTCTCCTCTCCTTTGAAAGTGGAAGCTATGGAAAGCATGAGGCTTGATGTAGCTCTTTCTTTTTCTCCTGTGGTTGTGACAAGGGTTAGTTGACATGATCCAAATACAGCATTTAGAAGAGAGATTTTAATTTCAAATATGTGCTGCTTATATATCTTGAGGGTCTGTGTGTTGATTGCAGTTGTGCTGGAATAGGACAATAAAGTGGGGCTATTTTGTTTGTATTATCATTTACTGACCATGAATTAGTTCCAGATACAGGGCACCAGTTACTAACCTTGACATTACAGTCTGTTTTTAAAACATAAGAACTTTGTCATCTATATGTATATGCATATGTGTGGCAATGCCATTCAAAAATAACTTGCAAAGCTCATTTCCACTATGCTTTATGGAAGGTAATTATTGGGCAGAAGATGCATTACAGACGAGAACATAAATTACCCAATACCTGTAGTAGTGTAATTTGGTGTTCTAAAGACTACATGTTTCTACTCCCCCAAGACTAGCCATTCTCAACCCTTGTTTCTAAAACTCTCCGTATTAGTCACCTTTTTTTACATTCTTCTCTGTTTTTCTCTTGTGTTTGTAGTGAAATTTGTGTTTTACCTTTTACGTCCTATTTAACCATTGCTGTATTTCATGTGTTTTATACTTCTGATGAAGTTAGATGAAGTTGTTGTTGTTTTACCACTGTTCTCCTAAGTCTTCTATTTCTGCAAGAAGTCTTTGGCACTCTATTGACATCCTGACCTTTAGTTTTCAAAGAAGTTTCAGTGATGAAATCCATCTGATGAAAAATTTTGAGTGTTCAAGTGATTGATTTTTGGTCTTACCAGTTTGACATTAAAGACACCTTATGAACGACCTTGTCTTCATTTGGCTTTATCGAGCTATGATTTTCAGAGCTATTTGTGTGTCAATATGGCTGAGCATCCAGCAATAGATTTACAAGCGTGTATCATACCATCCACCAGCTTGTTTGAGAGCCTGATGTCTGTGGAGCACACCTTTTATCATGTCTGAGCTATTTATGCCTCTCTCCATGTAGCTGTCTGCTAAGGAAGGAAACTCACAGAAGGCAGCATTCTGAGTGAAACTCCCCTGAGTTTGTCAGTAGGAAATAACTGGGGGGGTGTGGGGATGTCACAGACTTGTTTATCTACTACAAAATTCACCATCTTGAATTAAGTACTTTAACCTAATTTTTCAATATATGGATAGAGAGGAAGATGCATTATTCTTTTTTTTTTCAGTAGTTAAATTGTCAGAGGTGTGAATTCCTTTTGGAGAGTTCCAGTTTGTCGAGCTCTGTTGTCCATGTGCTGATGATTGAAGTACTTGGAGAAGGAAGATGAGGATTTCAACGGTTGCTTTAAATCACATAATTGTAGATTAAGCAAACTGAATTAGGTCTTGGGCAATTGAAAAAGTATGCTGAATATATAGCTACATAGATAAGTAGTTAAGTATTTTTTCAGAATTTAGAGCTGTAAAAGATGTAGCAGGATCTCTTATCTGTTTATCCTTGGAAGTTCCTGATAGTCTACATTTTTATGATGATGATATACTAAACTTGTTTGGGAAAGTATATATGTATTAATAGTTTGTCAAGGGGTTTATTTTTTTGCTTTTATTTCAGAATATATCTTGGTCATGAAGACATGAATTTCTTCTACAAATTTGTTCATATTTTCCTAAAAATTAGAGAATGTGTAGACAGGAAATTTTTAATTCTAAGGAAGGTCACTGAATTTTACAATTTATGGACAGCATAATAAATGTCTTAAGTCAATATAATATCATCGTCAATTATGACAATTTTCAATAGCACCAAATACTCATGGTAACTCAAGACATGGTTATATTCCACGTTGATCAGGGACATGTTGGATTTTTGTCGTGTGGGGGTGAGTGGAAGCCCTAAGTTAGTGTTGAAGTTTGCCATATGTAACTGACAACTTCAGGAGTAAGAAACCACCTAATTTTCATGTACTTTAACTCAGTGAGGTACATTCTTCAATGAAATCATAACTTTGTTCCAAAACTTAATATACGTGAGATAAACTTGATATGCCAGGTAGCTGTGTAGCTGTTCAGAGGCTACATACAAACAGGCTGGAGAAATGAGCCACCAGGAACTTCATGAAGCCCAATGATGTTTAAAGCCAAGTCCTGCAACTGGGGAAGATTAGCCCCAGGCACCAGAATAGGCTGAGTGCTGACCAGCTGGAAAGTAGCTTTGCGGAGCAGTATTTGGGAGACCTGGCAGACAAGCTGCAACATGTTCTCCTGGCAAAGGCAGCCAAAAGCCTTCTTAGCTGTATTAGGCACAATATCACCTGTGGGTTGAGGGAGGTGATCCTTCCTTCTGCTCAGCTCTGGTGAGGCACATCTAGAGTGCTGTGCCCCAGTCTGTGCCCCCCAGTACAAGGGAGATGTGGATGTACTGAAGTGAGAGGGAAAAGAACAGCAGAGATGATGGGCAGTTAACTTTAGACCATGAGAGCATTGAGATACAACCCCTATGGTGTGGGTATTTTTGCGGTGTCAATTTAGTGCATGCTGTCTTAGTATTTAACCCTGAATGGCATTAACTTCCATTCTGTGTTTTGCCTACTTTTGTTGACTGTTCTATCTTAACTGTAAGTTTTGCAAGGCAAAAAAATGTTTCTTGTTGCATACTGCCTTGCATTTTCAGGCCTCAGCCTTTTGGTTCTGTCCAATCACGAATATATTCAGGCTTCTATTTTCTGTACAGTTCTGAGGTCACTTATGTAGCAGGTGTGTAAAATCTTATCCATATGTCCATCAATTTGAATGTACTTTGGATGTCTAGGAGTTTAAAATCCTTGTTTTGGTTTCTGAATGACTCCTGCCAATACAACAATTAGAAGTAGCCGTAAGAATACCACTCCCAGTATTTTCTTTGAAAAAGAAAAATCAATAACGCACCCTGTTTGGAGGAAAGGGTTAAAACAAGAGGTTTTTTTGTGAGGGAGGGGATAATTTCACGCCAAGCAAAACTCCGGGAATGCAAGGAATGTGGGTCATTCCTGCCTAAGTAGTTCCTAAGTCTTGCCTAAGTCATTCATCCTCTGCCTGTTTTGAAAATTAGAATTCCTGTGTAGAGGTAACAGTCTCACAGGCATGCTTGAGCCTCCTGCTGGGAGGGAGAGGGAGATCATAAAAGCACAACCCTGTGATAAATTCTTCTTGCAGGTTGTTTTTTGTTATATAGGGGCAAGCAGCAGCCCTGCCTCCACCCCGCTGAGTGATAGGATAAACTGAGCCTAACGAGCCTGAGCCTGGGTCCTCGTGTTCCCCTGAAGGCCGACATCCTTAGTGAGGTACTGAAATGAATGTACTCTTTGCATTTCAGCTGTGGGTTGGTTTCACCCTGGTTACCTGTGTGTGTTGCTTCACACATCTCTCCAGAAAACAGGCAACCTGCCCACCATCACAAACCAGACTGACCAACCATAAAAAAATCCTCCAAAATTTTATAATGAACTTTGTTTTACTGCAGCACCAATACTGAGTGCTCCAAATGCTGCATGTACATGATGTAGAAAGGAATGTTGTGCTTCTGTAATATTGTGTGACTCACCATAGTCATGGGATTTTTTACTGTTTTTCTGTGTCTGAGGTCCCACACACATATTTGTCCCACAGACAAATACAGAGAGATTCATACCAGGAATATTAGCACAACTACAAAACACGTTGGAACATGCACACTGTTAAAAGAATAGCTTGGCATGTCTGTCTTGTAATGACCTGATTGCTGCTTCTTCCAGAGTTAATTCATCAGCATTAGCACCTAGTGTGAGATTGACAGCTTCAAGATCCATGTGTAAAACTCTGAAATTATTGCTTCTACTAACAAGGACTGGTGCTTTTGGCCTGTTCCCCCAGCAAGGGCTTTTAGGCTGCTTTCAAAAGAAGTCATCATGTCTAGAGGGCAACATTTTGATTTCATGTAATTGAGAGATATGTCTTTAAAAATAAAATTATTTTAGTATCACAATTGGTAGGTATGGATTTGTTCTTTTTCACATACAGCTCCAAAGAAAGATGTGGGTAGACTTTCTAGTCGTGGATACTTCTTCAAAATTTGACTAATGTGCATATATACTGTGTACATGTACATATCATTTTTAGTAAAGAGTGCTTCTAAACCAGGATAAAGATAGAAAGAAAAAAAAAAACTAAAAGAAAAAGGGACCTTCTCCTTGGTTAAGATTTCCCAATTAATATTACAATTTTATGATCAGGGATTATTCCTACTCCTCAGGCTTGATGCCAGTAAGAATATTTCCATGTCAGTGGACTTCAAGACTAATTTGCTGCGATTACCAGGGAATTACTTTGTCAGTCTTCCTGTTCACTTTTGCAAGGACAGACCTGTTAATTCCAACTCATTTACTTTATGTGGAATGAAAGGTAAATTCAACAGAAGTGGTCATAAGCCTCAAGCTTTTGTTAATAACAGTTGATCTTAGTTCTACATACTGTACTCACAGGATAAAACATCAAACTGTGCTTTAAAAATGACAGGATGCTTAATTCATCAAACAAGGGCATTATTGCACTGCAGCAGAAGGAATGCTCATAGCCACGTGCAAACTAGGTTTTTCAGCCAAGAGATACAGCAGAAACATTAAATCTGAAGGTTGTCTTAACAAAGTATCTTCTACAGACATCAACAGAATAAGACAGAGTACTCACTTAGAATTTTGAAGGCAGAGGTACACAGGAAGGACAACCAAGTACATGATGTGCATTTCAGATTAAAAACAGAGGTTATGAAACAGAAAACATTTAAGAGCACAAATTTTAATTCCAGCTGTGTTTAGAATTGCATATGACATAAGAGAAATTCAAGCAAAATGCAGATGAATTATTTTTTAAGTTGTCAGCTCATTTTATGTTGACAGTAATTATTCATCTAAGCAGTCCTTTTCTTTAAAATGATGCAACTGTGCAATACTGATATTCTGCATTCTGATTAGCACTTTCCTATATTTTATAATTAATTTCTTGTAAATCTAATTTTTATGTTTAAGATTAATTTGTAGCTATTTTATAATACTATGTAGATGTTAGAGAAATGTATTATTTATATATTATTCATATAATCTGGAATTTTTTTTTAACTTGATTTCAAACTTCAGTGGTCTGTTGCTTTCTTCAAATACTGAGACAGAGTTGGAGAAAAGGCAGAAGTGTATTCAGTTTAGTGCTTAGCTTTTGAAAGTGGTTGCTATCTGTGGTATATTTCCCCGATACTAAAATGGATAAAGAGAGATCCATGTTTTATAATTGCACTAGTGGTTGCTTGAATTGACAAAATAATCACATATTTTAGCTTTAACACACAAAACATGGAAGCTTTTATTTTGAAAGTTTAATTTTAATGCAGGTTAATAACTGTAAATAAAAAATTGGAATTTAAAATGAGATGAAATATTGGTTATGTATCATAGTTTTGCTTTTATCATCAGTCTTTAAAAATGTGTGTACAATCGTGAACAGAATGATTTTTTTAATAGAAGTCTAATTTGCAGCAGAATTAATTAATCTGTGTTCTGTTTAGCTGGGGTTAAATCTCCCTGCAGTTTGTGTTATCAAGGAACTGGTTTCAGTAAACAAATCTTGTCATCCTTATGTAGGTTTTAGGGACTTATTTTTGTTATTTTTTAAGCAAAATAGAAATTGCTCTATCTCTGCAGTGGTTTTTTTTTGTTTTCTTCCAAGCTGTTGTCATAGGATCATGAGTTGGGAGGGACAATTAAAGGTCATCAAGCCCAACCTACCTTCAACGACAGGAGAGATCTTCAAGGAGATCAGATTGCTCAGAGCCCCATCCAACCTGACCTCGAATGTTTCCAGGGATGGGGCATCTGTTACCTCTCTGGCCAACCTTTTCCAGTGCTTAACCACACTCATTATCAAAAATGTTTTCCTTTGTCCTGGTTTCAACCGGGATAGGGTTCATTTTCTTCTTTGTAGCTGGTGCAGTACTCTGTTTTGAAAACAAGCTAATGGTTTAGCTGTTGCTGAGCAGTGCTTATGCCAAACCAAGGACTTCCCACTTTCCTCTGCTCTGCCAGTGAGCAGGGGCACAAGCCACTGTGAGGGAACAGTGCCAGGACAGCTGACACAACCTGGTTGAAGGGATATTCCACAGCACAGAACATTCTCAGGATATAAACTGGTGAAGTTGTCCAGGAGGGGCTAATTGCTGCTCGGTGATGGGCATTGGTCAGTGGGTGATGAGCAACTGCCCTGTCCATCACTTGTTTTTCTCGGGTTTTATTCCTCTTTCTCTGTACTTTTCATTAATCTTATTCTTATTCTTCTTATTTTAATTGTTAAGCTGTTTTTATCTCAGCCCATGAGTTCTACTTTTTTGTGATTCTCCTTCCTACCCCACTGGAGGGAAAATGGGGAAATGAGGTGTGAGCAAGTGGCTCTGTGGTACTTAGGTGCCAGCTGGGGTGAAACCACAACACCCTTATATGTAGACTAACATGTGATGCACATGGAGAGAAAAAACAAATAAGAATCTTCATTCTGAAGGAAGTGGTGCTGAGTCATACTAACAAAAAATCTGGACAAAGAATTTGTGTATATTTCATTTGTTATGCTAGGTGTAAGCTGAGAGAAAATGTAGCAAGAAGTTAAGAGAGATCATGACAATATTTTTTTTCCACTGATCCTGGTGTTGTGCAGTCAAGATTCAAGCATATCCAGTGGCAGATATTTCACAACATAATCCTGTACGTAATCACATAATCCTCCAATCATTTGACTCCTCTCACTGTGATTTTTTTTCTAATTTCAATAAAAAAATTTATTTCTAATTTCCATTTTCTAGTTTCAATCAGATAATTGAAATTTCCCTTGCTGCAAATTCCATCTCCTACTTTTTTTTTTTTTTTTTTTAAATGTGCATCTTCCAGTGGAATCTGACTCTATTTTCTCCATATTCCTTATATTCCCTGTTGGGTAGATGTGGCATCCCACCCTTAAGGAGAAGGGAGCAGTCAAGATAGATTGATAGATTCTTGTGTTCAAAAGGATCAACAAAAGTCAAAGGACCTGCAAAAGCTTCCCCCCTTATATTCTAACCTTCTAAAGTAGTGGAAGGCTGCAGTGAAATCTGTTACTGATCTCCAGTTTTTAAGACTAGATAAACCAAAGTTTTTAAGTCCCTCCTTTGGCATCACGTGCTTCAGTCTCCTAATCATCTTGGTGCCTCTTCTAAGAACAAAACAATAAATGACTGTCTATTTTGTACTGAGGAACTGCAAACTAGACTTATACACCCTCCTATAACCTCCTGAATCAGTAGAGAATGATGACTTCTCTCAGCCTGCTGTTGGTGCTTTCAGTGTGGAGATGGATATGTGGTTGTCATTCTCTACCACAAGCATATATTGCTGCTCTGGCTCAGCTTGTCCAGCAAGACCCCACCCTCTAGATCCTTTACTACAGATTTAAGTGAATATATCTTAAAAATAAAATGGAAGAAAGTAAATAATCTATTTTAAGTAGAAGAGGAGTTTTATTGCTGAAAGCACCTGCTAGCCTAACTGTATGAGGACCGGAAATTTCTGTACTGCTGAACACAGAACTTATATGACCTTATCTGCAATGATATATGTTTGACTGTTTAATCATCCATGAATGTAACTGAAGTAGTAAAAATTGCAGGAAAAGATAGAAGTATGGACAAAGGAGTACAAAGAGTCTTAACAGCAGGAGAAATAAGAGACCTGTAAAAGACAGAGGAAAGGATGTTGCTGCTTGCAAGTGCTTTAATTGAAGAGCTTGTCAGGGCATCTTTATGTAATTGTGTGCTATATTAATTATCTTTTACCATTAGGTGGTAGTATAATAGCAGATATACTAAAAAATAATTTAAATAAATGCATTTACTTTACATATATATAAGTTACATAAAATATAAGTTATGTTGCTAATGTTATTCCTCTCAGATGTTGATATTTTACTTACAATGCTAGCAGTAATACCACCTATATTGGTACACTGCTACAGTCTTAAATCCCATTCTATTGAAAACATATTCTAGAAATTGGTAGATGACAGAGCTTCCATGATTCCAGAGTGGTTTATATAGGTATTTTATAATACACTGGGCATAAGTGTGTGTATCCTGGCTGTACAGTGAGCAGTTTTAGGATATGCAAATCACAAAGACCAGAAGAAAGTACCGGACTAGGAAAGCTGCAGCAGGAGGTGGGTGGGCACATTTTCAATAAAGACTCTAGAAAGTCTCTAAAACACTAGTTATAAATCCCTAGCTTATATCTTACCTCCACTACCTGTTTACATCAATCCTTGTGGAAGACATAGCCCACTAATATTTTCTTTAGAGTGAGATTTAAATTACGTAAAGTCTGGATAGAGTGTTTCCAGTTGTGCTTTGGCCTGAGGAGGTAGTAAAAACACTCTTTCTTTATTACTGCACGGAAATAATATAATGACATGGAATTTGTCATATTCTAATATTATATTTAACATTCACCTACAATAGAACCACATATTACACTGGAGTAATACACTTTTTCCTTTCAGATTTAACCTTTTGTGCTACTTTTGACTTCAGACTAGATGCAATCTTTTCATTGTAGTATTTTTTGAAGCTCGGCACTCTGTCTTTTGTCTGTAAAATTTTGTAGATTTGAACTGAGGAGAAGAGTTGTTTATTCTGCTTATCTCTCATTGTGTAAGAAGAAGGTGCATTTAAAATGTTAATTCTGTGGCTTAGTTTTATTATCATCTTGGTTATTTATCATCTCAGGTCTGTGAACAAGTAATCTATTTTTAACTTCAGAAGCACTTTTCCTGATTTGTTATAATGTAGGTTTTGATTCTGTTCACATGCTTTTTATACAATTCCAGGCTTCCCAGTGGGCTCTTATGCCTAACTACAATTAGTGGATGTTCCAAAACATACCAGTGCAGTTTTGACTTGATTATTGGCACTTAGGTGGTAAATCATCCTCTATAGAAATGTATGTATCTTATCTGATTTTATGAAGCAGACCTTGTTTGGTATGCCCTGTTTTTCTAATACATACACACACGGCCCCTCCCTCCTTAAGCAGTTTGCTAATTTTTTTTGCTTTATGAATTCCATTTCTTGTGAAGTAAAGGAGCATATCCTACACACATTCTCATTCTTTTGGAGGTTTTGGGAGTCCTTACATGATTCAAAATACTGTTTTCTGATCCACAGTTTGAATCTAAGATGTGAATCTGAAATTATAATTTCTATGCTGTAATAAAGTTGAATCTACAACTTAAGATACTTCTGTTTCAGGAAAATCAGCTGCATCATGTTCCCTGTGTATCTTGAAATACACAGAAGAGTTAGGCTTTCTACATGTGTAAGAGAAGACTCAGAGAACAACAAGCTTCTCAGGAATATATGTATTAAGTCCATAATATACAGCCTCACAGAAAATGTTCAATAAAAGTAGAACTACCAGACTGAGTTCAGAATTCTAGATGGAATTTACAATCTTTTTGTCATGTGGCCTGTTTGGAAGGAATAAGCAAACAAATTAAGAAAAAGCAGAGCAGTTGTTGTCATTAGAGGTGCACTACTAAATATTTTTCTGAATAAATAAAAAATCGATGTCATGGAAAATTAAATTGAAGAATTTTTCAAAGAATTTTTCAAAAACTATTACAAGTATAGTTCTTCTTGAACTATCAGGGAAACTTTGCTTGATAATATACAGTAATAGACTGACAAAGATGGAAATGTATGAAAAATAATGGCACAGTCATAGAGACAAGGTCATGCTGTGTAGCATATTTATTTTATGCATGAGTTTACATAGTTATATTGGCATAATTTTACAGCTATCCATGTTAATATGTGTTGACTTCCCTGAGGTGTTTTGTTGGGTTTTTTTGTCTTCTTGTAATATGGTTGCCCATTATCTCTCTCTACTGCTGCTGATCTAAGTATTTTGACTGGGGATGATGCAGTCTTTATTACAAGATGAAATTGGTTGGTTTTGAAATCAAGGAGTCACATTATTTCAGAATATATTCAGAAATAACATATGTGTGCACTTTAAACTTCTGTTCCATAAGAACTGATGTGTTGCCAGAATTTCACATGGTTAATCTGATACATCTTGTCAGCTTGTCTTATTTCATCTAGTGTGTTTCCCACCTTTGAAATCTTGAACTAGTTACAATTTCTCCAACACTTCCAACACGAGTATCTGATATTGTTTCATTAACACACTTTAAAAGTATTGCAGCTTCCTGATCCACACTGTTTGCTTTCTCAAAAGTATAGCCATCTTTGTAAAATCTGCAAAAAATACGCAAACATTTTTTGTCAGCAAAGTTTGCTGACTGCTTGTGTTTGTTTACAGAATGTTCAAAAACATTCTCCCACCCTACCCCTAATCTCAATCGATATACTCAAGAGTTAGAAGTATCTCTATGAAAACATGTTTAACAAGCTGTTAAATATTTCTCTTCTTCAAACTCTGTAAGTACTGCCTCTCAGCATAACTTTCACCAATATACTTTCAAAAGATCATTTTCTTCAGGCCACATCAGAATTAAATTCTGTTTAGATCTGACTTGCTTAGCTGCATAATAAACTTACATACATATTCTAATTTAATTAATCTGACCTTTTATTTCTTCTTTGATAAATTTACCTGTGTAACTATCAGTTATATATTTTGTATATTGCTTTGCAATGTTTGCCCTGCCCCACATAGTAAAGTTAAATTGTTTCCATGCAACGAGAATGGACTTTTCCTCTTGGAATTCTATTGTGTCATCTGGAAGATGGTAATATTTAGATAACTTAGAAATTAATATTTCTCTTCCTACAGGGTAATTTAATATTTAGCATTATTGGTAGAATGTGTGCAACAAACGTCTTACTCTCAGATTTCATCCTGTTTTGTGATTCTTCAAGCTGTCCTTTAGAGTAAAAAAAAATAATTATTTATATAGCCTTTTTACAAATCCATTATCATATTTAAGCTAGTTAAAATGTGAGGGAGTTTCCCTCCTCAAATAAAATTAAACTCAGAAGATTGTGGAGTATCCTTCCTTGGAGAAATTCAAAAGCCATGTGAATGTGTTCCTGGGCAGCAAGCTCTAGGTGGCCCTGTTTGAGCAGAGGTTTATGACAAGAAGAGCTCCCAAAGTCCTTCCAACCTTGGCCAGCCTCTGATTCTGCTATTTTTGCAGTTTTTTCATCACTCTTAGGTGACAGATTATCAGGCAGTTTCTTCATACCCTCAATCTGTCTAACTGAGTGGTGAAAGAGTCTGATTATTTTCAGTAAATATTTAGTTAATATTGATACATGTCTGTTGTGATACTTTGTATAATTTTATGTGAAAAGATCAGCTGAGAAGAAGAGAAAGACAGCACATTTCTAAATCCAAAATGCTAAAAATCTATATAGTATGTTTTTGACAACACTCTTGGTAAAAATTCTGATTGTGATCTGATGCTAAATATCCTAACTAATCACACTCAGAGTACAGCACAGTACCTAATCACCAACCTGTACCAGCTGGGTCAGTCCCCAGCCATAGCTCCCTCAGCCCACATTGTGTCATTTGGGGAGCAGAGGGATCACTCACACAGAGGAATGGACTATCAAACACATCTGCCTCTGAGTCCTTTATACTGTTTTAAATACATGCATTTGGCATATCTTGAATGGTCTTGAATTCAACTTCTAGGCACCTATTTATAAAAATCTTCCAGTTTTAAGGTGCTCTGTGACTTCTGTTTGTTAGTTTGCTTTTCTTTTTTTCCCCCAACGTTGTGAATGGGAGTCCAGCAGGTTATGTCCTTTTGTTCAATATGTACATCTACCTTTTAGGAAGTAGTACACATCTTAGACAAGGTGATGCTGAGTATATTCCATAGATGTGATGCTTGGGCAATGATTGCCAAAGGGAGCCTCTACTTAGATGAGAAGGAGGAAAGAAGTGTGTTCTAGGAGTTGTTTCTTGGTCTTTTCTTTTTCTTTCTTTTTTTGATTTTGAAATGAGTATGGTGGTGTCTCTGCACTTGTCCTAGAAAAATAATAAGAAATTATTTATTAATACACAGTTTAATTTATAAATATTTTTTAAAGTACTACTACTTATGTGGCACAGATTGCAACACTTGTCTTCGTTTTCTCTTTATTAGCCTTGGTGGTCATTCATGTTCAAGGGCTATCCATACAGAAAACTGGGAGACAGATTAGATTTTACATAGAATCAGACACTATTGATTTCTCCTGATAATCTTGATCATTAGGGAAAATTGTGTTAAAACTGAAAATTTCTTTGGTTTCAGGTAAACTTAACTGAAATCATCTTATATTTCAGTTGCTTCTGGTTAGAAAGCATCCAGCTCTCTTGTTAAGGACAAGACCCTATGTAATTTTCAGTTTTTTTAGAAGTGTTACAGGTAGTGTATTGTTTACTGTTTCTAAATTGATGTCTAAAATCTTTTTCTGTGACCTGTATTCAAAACTGAAATTTAAATTCTGGACAAGAACAAATACATGTTATCTTTTTCCCCCCACAACCTTTTAAATTTTATTGTTGCATGTCTTGCTGTTAAGAAAGACAGTAAAACTGCAGCCATTTAATAATAAAGTAGAAAGTGAATAGAAATAGAAAAAATAAAGCTTCCAACAGATAAGAAACAATCCTGAAAAAAGCCACTGCATTATAAAAAAAATAATTATACACAGTGATTATACACATTATGAATTGTTCCAATTTCAAATGCTTTCTTGCAGATGAGGCAATTCATTACACAAAACTCATGAATTTACGTGTCTTCACAAAACATTTCTCACCAATTTTACCTCACTAAGTTTCCACTGGCCTTTGTGAAATTATTCTCCAAGTACGTAAATGTAAATGAGGATACAATCAGGCCTTGGGACTGACTCTTGGTCTTGTAGAGTGAAGCTATCTGCAAACTCAAGAATGCAAGGAGAATAGTAATTATCTATTGTAGCTGCAGTTCTTTAAGGTCTCAGGTTTAAATAGGAAAAGATGGAACAGTCATTGCACTATATCCTGATAAACCTGAAGGCACAGCAGCTACTGCAATCTATCAGCATGATCCCAGCTCAGACTCTTCTAGCAGACTAAACAGTGAAATGTTTGAAAGATTCTGTCCAGTCTAGCAAAGAATTTTGCACAAAAACCCAATGATTATAAGAAAAAACTATTACATAATTTATTTGCTGAAAAAGGCTGCACATGAATACTTTTTACTGTATTCTTTGTGTAACACTTAACACAGTGGGATTCTAATTCTACCTGGAAGCAAAATACTAGTATTAGTATTGCATATTATAAGGAGATGGAACTAGTTCTGTATACTATTCACATTATATGTGAGTTTATATCCGTAATCTTAAGGATGTTTTTTCCCCATTTCCTTTAATGCAGATACTTGATGTGATTATTATTATTATTAAACTTCTTCTCCCTTTTCTTTTGCTATAAGGATTCATATCAGGACAGTGCTAGTAATTAAAAGATGAGAAACAGCCTTTGCCTGGACAGTGCATAGAGACTCTTGATGACGCAGAATCTGCTCTTCATAAACATAATCCTTATGTTAGGAGCTCCTTTGCTCATAATAAAGTGAAAATAAATAGAAACAATTTCCATCTCTATTCATGATCCACTCTTCACTGGTTTATCCTTTTTATTTTCTAGATCTGCTTTCTAAAAATGCCACAGGATCCAGACAAAGTGAAACAATTTATTTATTCATTTTTCTCCTCTGGCTGAATTCCTAGCACCCAATTTCTTTTTTAAATTTTTAGTGTCTGTGTCACTTTGAGCATGCAACATAAATAAAAAAATATATTTCTTCATGGACTGATAAATTCAGAATGTCAACAGCTGTTGCTCATCTTTTTGGTATCCATTTCTAGCTTTTATCTCTGGGTTGTAGAAGTCAACAAAACGAGGTTAAGTCAGAGCCTGCATACTTATGAGGTTTAGAGAGTATATTTGTATGACTCTGAAGGGAGATAAATGTGCTATTATGAGAAATAGATGCAAGAATCTGCATTAGTTGCAGATGTTTATGAGCTAACAGAAAGGAAAAAGATTGAAAGTGCAATGGCAATTTTTACTTGCAGGAGACTTTATTCAGTACTTCGCAAAGTATAAAATGTTTCTGTATATTATTAATAATGAACTTATGGATGCCCAATCTAGAAACCTTCTTGGAGGCTGTAGGCTTTTTGAAATCGATATATTTAACAGAAGAATCAGCAGAAAAGTATCTTGTGGGAACAAGAAGCATGTGTGTTTATATATGATATATATGTAGAATAGTTGTATGTATACGTAAATATTTGGCAGTAAAAAGAGACTGCTCACACGATGAATCTGTCAGCTGGAGCTTTCTACAAAGCAATTGGAATGCCACAAAGGCTTGAAATATTATCATTTTCAGTTGTATTCTCTTTAAACAGTAAAATGGCTGTTCTAATCCAGAGTTTTTTAACTACAAGTTTCTGACTGCTTTTTGGTGAGTCATCATGCTACACAGGAAAGATGTGCTCAGGAGTGGGATCAAAGTTAGTGATATGGTCTGAGGTGAAAACTTGGAATAATATAGTATTCAACATTAAGGCAAAGAATCTACCCTGCCTTCAAGCATGCGATTCCTAGTCTCCATTGGAAGTGATATGTTTTCTGCAGGCAAGATGAAATCAAAATAAGGAATTAGTATCAAAAATAGAGATTTTGAAACACATACTTGGAGAGTAACTAAGGTGACAATATTTTTTGTAAAGTAAATTTAAATATAGTAAGATACCCTGCCTTTGGCAAAGAAGTTGGTTTTTGTAAGATGGTTGACTGTCCATTATAAAATCAAATTTATGTGATAAAACATTACACTAGTAAAAACCCCAAAAATAACATTTTAAAGACATGTGGATAAAAACAAAATAAAACAAACTCCAAAACCAACCAGCACTGAATAAATTTCATTAGCATCAAGAAACATCTCCATAGTTAAGACTTCTGCTTTGAGTGTATATTCTCTGTTAATTTTAGCATCTTTGCAAATGAAAAATTCTCTCTGTAATCAATCATTTAAATGTACAGAGAAAGTAATTTACTCAGATTATGAGAGCTACACTATCTAGTTACAGAGAGAGTGCTAAGTAACAGTTCACATCCTCTGGCACTGTTCTGTGGGGACAGTAAGTCACCAGCAGATTTCATTGACACCTCAGTGAGAAACATTGCACTGACTCTGAAGTTTCCCAGATTTCTGTGGGGATTCTTTACAGTAAGTGTAGACTTTTTATTGACAGTCACATCAAACGCATAATGGAAGTGTAAACCTGTGGAGGGAACAAATGAGACAGTTCTTGAAACTCAGTGTTACCTAAGTCTGGATAAGAAATAAGTACTGCAATTCAGATCTAACTAAAAAAGAAAATTTTCTTCCCTTTTACGGTCCTTTTGTAGTTTACCGTTAGTATAATTTCTGCAGCTGCTGATTACCATCAGATGGGGTTTTCTCCCAGCTTGTCCTAAAAACTTGCCTTTTTTTTGTTTCCTTTGGGTTTTTTATCTGACAACATTGGGGAATTAAAAAAAAAAACAACAAACCAAAAACAAAAAAAAAAAAAAACAAACCAAAACCAAAAAAAGGAGCGTTGTTCACATGTTCACATAAATTCACAAGTTAACAATTTCAGAATTTCATTGTGTGAGTTCAGGGTACAAAGGTATACTCCTCAAATGGAAGGGATGTGCTGCACAGGAGAGGTAACATTTGTTAACAAGCTGAGGTAACACCTACTGGCTGCTATGTAATGACATGCTGGATTAAAAAAAATCCTATTTCCTTTTCCTCCTCCTTCCTTCACCACCCTCCCTTCCCCTGGAGACACTGGGTGAACAAACATGGCACGAGGTGCTGCTGCTCCTGCTGTGTACATGGTTCACCTCCTGCCCCGGAGTCGATTAACTCCTGATTGCGCCGAGCGCAAGTGGAAGCTGGTGAATGACGACACGCAGCACCTGCCCCATCTGCTTGGCAGATGGCTGCACATATGAATTTATTACTGCATTTCTAAAGGACTTGCTCTATAGGTAGGGAGTTGCAGATGACAAGGTGGGGAAAAGGTGAAGGGACAACATCTGTATCAAGACATATCAGTGTTGGTTTAACCTTTCTATTCGTTCCTTCACAATCCCTCTGGTGCTCCATTTGTATGGTATCTATTTTTTAGCATTATGGGATTTTTACTTTTCTGTCTCCTTTTTTTCCTTCATTTTAATTTTTATCTTCGTGCCCAGTAATGCACTTGAGCTTAATGGACTGCTTAAAGCAGAAAAAGCTGTCTCTCCTTGTTTTTACTTTAAATCCTGCCTTTTCATTTGAGAAAGGGAGAGAAGCCTGAATATTGAAACTTCTGGCAGCTTTTACATTTTGTCTTACATTTTAAATATGTAGATATTGTTTATGGAGAAAGGAAGGAAGAAAACTTGGCAGAGGGACTCAGGTCATGCCATAGAGAGTAAATGAAGCATTGTTTTTACTCCATGGGACAATTGTTGAGCTGCTGGATCTGCAGCTTAGTGGAACATTGCAAAACAGACACAGTAGGGGGTAAGAAACTAAGCTTTATACAACTCTAAATGATTTACAGACATGCAAAACTGTAGATGCTCTGCCCATTAATGAGATGTTTGCTGTTTAAAATTCCTTCCTTTCACGAAGCTATGCCTTTGTGCATAGACATCCATGTTTTGTCCTCTTATCTAAAATTTGTCAGCTGAACTAAATCAAGAAACTCATATTTATAATTCCCATGAAGATTCTAAAGCATAATTCCTTTATTATAAAGCAAAATATGAAGAACACAGTTTTTATGTAGGTTGCTTTTTTGACTAAGATTTTTCATAAAATTTATTTTCCGTTGACAAATTTCTGAAATGCCCCAGAAACTGGAGTTAGACCTTTATTTTTGTGCTGCCTAATTTAAAAAAATCATCAATTATCATAGTTTGGCTTACCAGATAACAGAATATTGTCAAAATACAAAAATCAGAATATGAGAAACAAACTTGCTAAATAGACAGCGATGATTATCTGGTGACAACTTCTCTTTGCCTATGCCATGTGGTTCAGAGGTAATACAGCAGTATTTATTTTTTATCCTAGTATATAAATGTTGGCTATTGGATGGAATAAAACACAATATTTATACACAAAGGAGATGAATGTGTCTAGAAAATGTTACATTTCATGTCTGAAGAGCAGAGTGTTATGAATAGAGTGTACTGTGTTGTATGTTTATTTAAAAGGGGAAATCATTCTTGCTCCTACTGGTGATGGCATTACAGACTGCTGATGGCAGCATGGAAATTTGTTAGATTGCAGTTCAGTTGTGACCCTCCTTTAAGTAAGCATAAATTCACTGGTCAATCAACCTCTGTGCATGTCAGATTGTGCAAGAAAGGAGTAGCTGCTAGCTCCAAGCTTGGTGCTTGTGGAACTTATGAGTATATTTTGTTTACGCAGAGTTTTGCTTTTCCTGTAAAATAAATATAAGTAAACCCTGTTCTGCACTCTGCAAATTCCTCCCCAGCCTGGAATTTCTGTGGGATATTTTTGGGGGGTTTGTTTGTTTGTTTCAATTTAAAGAGTGAATTTGCAAATGATAAATTGGTTACATCTATCTGCTTATCTATCTATACATTTATAAAGTATCCCTGGAAAAGTGGAGAGTTTTATATATGTAGTGTTTGATGACTCCAATGTAAAATCTGAAATTCTCTAGGATTACAATGTAGTTTATGCAAGTAACAAAGATGTTACGGTCCTATGAAAGACAAAGGCTGTTTTACTTATATTTATTTTACAGTTTTCTTGTAAATTAACCATGATACAGTCAAAGCTTTTCTTCTAATTACCAAAAAAGTAACTGAAGTTTTGTGAAAGGTCCAGTACGCTTTGGTTCTAGATGTGCTTCAGCTTGTATTTGTCTGGCAGGGTGAGTCTATTACAGGGTGATTGAGCTATCATGGTAAAAATCAGTCAGTAACATAGTATTTGAACTCTCTCATTATAGCCATATTTTTCTATGTGTTTGGACATGCATCTGATGATTAATACTTTTCAAATCAGTTTGGTAAAGTTCATCACATTCGGTGATCTTATATGATGAAATACTTCCAGTTTAAATTAGGTATAACTGCAGGATATACTGCTCTATTAACAAAAGGACATTTTTAGTGTTTTGGATTGATCTTCTCAAGGACATCATGCACCTAGAAATACTCATAAAAATGTACATAATATAAATGTGATAGCCATTGTAAGGGAATAGATTTTTACCCAAGAAAGTAAGATATAAATGCACATATTCGTTAAAGATGTTAATACAGAAACTATATTTCATTTGTTCTTAGCCATAGTGATGCTGAAATTTTAATATAGCTTAAGTAATGCCATTAAAAATGAAGAGCACTGCAAAATCTGCAAAACCATTTCACATCTGTATGTCTTGAAATTGGAATTTCTCTTAAGTGCTGGTTTAATAGACCAAAAAAACCTCAAATCAATAATCCTAAATTAAGTTCCCATTATTGTAAGGTCGAAATGAAAGAAATAGAAGCTTCAACAAAGGGAATTATGCAGTGTTTATTGAGCTTGTATTAAGTGCTATAGATGTGTTCAATCTCACCTTTTGTCTGTGAGAAAAACCTAGTTCTATTGAAGTGAATGGAAAAACCTTTATTCTCTCTGTTCGCTTTTAAAGATATGGTCTGTGTGGATGGCAAACGGGTTTGACAGAAGCAAAGTAATTCAAAGCCTGTTCACAAGTAGAATTGTTTTACATCTCTATGAGGAGAAAATATCCCTTCATTTTCTTTATAGAAGGGCATTAAGAAGCTTTAACATTAACCTATTTGGAGCAAGTTATCCATTCATACAGTCCATTCAGCCTGTAAGCATCCATCTGTAAGAAGACTGTCAGTTCTCACTGGAATATGCTTCATGGCATTAAGTAGGTGGTAGAGAGTTTTGCTTCTTTACAAGCAGGATGATATATCGATTATCTGAAACAAAATTTGCATAGGGGTGAAGGAAAATCGTTATTACTTGGTATGGTAAGAGACAGGCAGTATGGAAAAAGCTATTACACAGTATTAGCTGACAATTATTGATTAGTTATAAAGCTGGTCACATCCATGATGATATCACTCTATAATTACTTTTGTAGAAAGAGAAAATAACCCAGACATTCCAGGAATATGCAGGCAAATCTTAGTACTTCATACACTGCAGCTGATGGACTACCAATACGTTTCTTATAAATCAAAGGATATTACAGACTTTATGTGGCAATTAAGTTCTGGCAGCTGACAAAATACCTAGTTCATTCAAGGTCAAAATTAATCCATGTTTCAGTCTATATTCTTTTCCATTAATTTGGCTTTAAAATTCTTTGAGGTTAATTGAATATTTTCAGTGTTCATTGAGGGTTGTAGAATGATAATTTAGTTTTCACATCTGTGGAGTTATGCTTACAGTTATGCTTATCACTATGCTTACAAATACAACTAATTCATTACTTGATCTCATGCTGAGTCTGCAATCCAAATTTTAACCTCAAGCACACAGATGCTCGTGTTCTTATAGGCCAAGCCTAAACTTATTGGATGATTGATTCACAGGGTTAATTAAGGTAAAAATGAGAAACAGTTTATTAATTGTCTTATTACAAATAGAAATAATACAACAACAGAAGCATAAAAATTTCTAGATAACTTGCAACTATGACCTAAAAATGTATTCAATGCCCTTTTAGTTAGATGAGATCAAAGTACACTTGTTCACAACAAAACATTAATATCTGGTTGTAGGATGTGCCTTCCTGTGGCTAAAATTTTCAATATTCTGTTGAATACAGTAATGTTTGTATGCAATAATTAATATTTAATTCTTAATCACAATTACTTGAACATGGTTTCAAAACGTCAAGTTGTGGAAAGATACTTAATTGAAGACAGGTTTTAAATCTGGTAGAATAATGTTATATTGGTATATAGTGATTGTAAAGTCAAGGAAAATATAAGTAAACCGGAAGTAAAATACTTTTCTTGTGCAGAAGGTCAATCGACAGTTGTGTTTGGAGTCTTACTAAAATCTCTGCCACTTGATGTTTAACTCCCAATTCAAGCTCCTTTATTTATAAGAGCAGAAATGCTTTCTTCAGAATTATTTCTCAAATGAAACATCTTTAAAGGTTTAAATTATTATTGTGTTAATCTAGCACAATTTTTGGTGGGATTTGTTTATTTGTTTGTTTAGTAATTTCAGAAACCAAAGCACAAGTTAATCAGAGAATAAAAATGTCAAGGATGATTTAGAAGCCTTTTTTCTACTTGACACTGTTTCAGTTCAAACTACTCTTGGTAGTGAGAAGTCGGTGTGTCAGCATTGAAAATATGTAAAAATTTTTTACATTTGTGAGATCTGGACAAACACCACTTTTGCCCCCAGTGAAGAACTCAGTATAAGCCACCTGCCAAGAATAAATGTTATTTCTCACTGGTTTTATATTACTGAAGAAATACCATCCTAAGTTCATTCTCAGTTTGATTGTCGTGGTCTCTGTCGCGGCCTCTGAAGCAGAGACCCCAGCCATGATTTCTCTTTGACCATGGATGATGGGAAGATATTTCAGACCCCAACATCCCTTTAAAATTCCTGACTTAGAAGTCATAATAGTAGACCCTCACCTACACAGTATCAAGCATAATGAGAGATCCTGCTAAGAACAGTGGACTGATCTCTATTCCAGATTGTGAATCTACTCCTGGGACTTTTATTAGTAAATGAGAAGCACGCCTTTTCTTTGAATTTATGTTTAGAGTTCTGTAACTCAAACATCAAAAGAACTTTGTTTGTTGCTAAACAAATTAAAAATTTGCTGGTACATAGAAATAATATAGTCTCTCTTTCATGAGAGTATACAGGCTTAGACATAATAAATGGTGTGGAATAATTATTTTGAGAAACATAACAACTTGTAGCTGATAAAAGCACACATTTTTGGTGTTGGAGTTGGAGTTTGGTGTTGGAGTTCTAGTTATAACTGGAATTGAAATACAATTAA
>VWZV01004363.1:23313-39131 GCA_013397155.1 Irena cyanogastra
TTTTGTTCTACTGTTTCTGTAGACTTGAAACTTGAAATTTCTTCTTGTGCCTTTATGAAAAAATATCTTAAATAAATAAGTGGTAAAGCACACTTGTGAACTGGTTTAAAAATTATTGATATATAAATATAAATTAACTATATCCTGATTAAAAAAAAATATGGACTAGAAATCCTTCAATAATGATAAAGCATCAGCTGGAAGCTAAATTTGGCCGAGGTGTTCCTTACAATGATTAGCCATTGAAGTATATATGTTTAATAGAAGTTTTATTTTAATGACCAACAGTAAATCTGAAAAAAACTTAATCTCGCCTTTAAATTCAGTGTACTGAAATGCTAGAATGTTATTGGGTATTGAGAGAGAAATTTTATTATCATCGGTGATACATTGAGATTTGTGAGGTACATTTCATCTAGCAAAACTGTAGGTTAAAAATGTATTAACTTATATAGTACCCTTTTTGGATGTGTTTGCTTAGTAAAAGAGCTAGAAAGAATAATTTTTATGAAAAAATTATGTAGTTTTATGAATTGCATTATTATGTAATGCAAAAAAGCATTCATCTGGTTTTGGAGGGGTCAGTGGGGGGCAGTCTGGGGAGCGTTCTTGACTTGTTCTTTATTATTCTGTTACTGAGGGTAAGAAGTTCTGAATGGGTTATTTTCTGACTCCTTGTGCTCCCATTAGTAGAATGGCACAATCTCTCTCCTTGTTTCCAAACAGTTATTTGAATAGCATAGGAGTATGAAATTACAATGAGTTATAGAAGGATTCTTATCCTGTGCCAGGATCTGATTCATGCTAAGAATCTAGAAATTGATTTAGTTAAGATAAAAAAACCAAACCAACTGTTTCTTTTGAAACCAAATATAAATTTGAAACTTTCTTGAGGTTAAGGAAAACATATTCTTTTAACTCTTTTTAGTTCTCTTCCTGTCTTGGACTGCAAGAATAAAATGAAAGAGGTGATATATGCAAAAAATGTTCCAGTGTTGTTTTACAAACAAAACCTTTTCAGACTGAAATTCAGTGGCATAGAATAGTCTTAATTCAGATGAAACTGAGGAGTTTCTGAACTGTCTTTTTTGCAGAGACTTGATATTGTGGTCTGGTTAGAGGGAAAAGTCCGCCTTCAAACCACTTCAAATTGTTGTAAATATTTGTCATGCATTAAATTGGGAATGACTGTGCCTTACTCTCCAGCTCCCCAGCCAGTAGATGAGTCTGAAAGAGTCTCTGTTCCAGTTACTGAACTCACTGTTCACTTTTCCTCCAAAATTATTAATGATCTATAGTGTCAGCCTCAGTCTTCTCTTTTTTCTTCCATTCTTATTTTCCATCTAGTGCAAGTTTCATGAACTTAATTAACTGTTTTAGATACACTTTTGCTTATGTTGCTGTGAATTTCTTTTTTCTGCAATACCTAGTCAATAGAAAGAATGCTCTTCATATCTGTGTGCACTAAATATATAGGAAGGTCATACAATTTCACAAAACAACCTGGTGCCCCTTCAATTAAAACATGGGAATAGATACAATGAGATATTTAGGCTAGAGTGTAGCTCTTTACCTTTAATGTAGCTTGTTGCAGAGGAAACCCAATGTTCCTGTAATAGGGAACATGAAGT
This sequence comes from Irena cyanogastra, assembly GCA_013397155.1. NCBI lineage: Eukaryota > Metazoa > Chordata > Aves > Passeriformes > Irenidae > Irena > Irena cyanogastra. Next base: position 24,945 of record VWZV01004363.1, read on the forward strand.
TTCTCAAAAGGAGATCACTGCAATCCATTTCCAGTAAAAGAAATTGTGCTTGAATTACTCAGGTTAGGGAGACATAAGATTGAGATGCATATCTCAAATAAGTGTTCAAAGGCTTGATGCCTTCTGCAAGGTCATTGTTCAAGGCAACCGTCGTGTGCATTTCTCATCATTTTTAAAATATGGTGAAAGGAGATGTTTCATTCTCCTATTACAGCATTTAGAATACTGAGAGAATGAGTTGACTTCCTGTTTCTGTTTTTGTGGCTTTAAAATAGTCCTTTAGTCCTTAGAAGCATAATGAGCAGGCTGGTTGCAGAGAAGACTTATAGGGAATAGTGCAATTTCTTCTGCTGCAGCCTTACTTTATGGCTGAGAATAATTCATGTGATTGAGCACTGGAGCTATATCACATGTCACTGTAGCCCAGAATTCTTACTGCGAGGGCAAAAAAAAACCAAACCTGTGCTTGAAGCCCAATTTCAATATGTATTTTATTATTTTTCATAAGAACAAGAATATCTTCACTAATATGCCATAGAGGCATGCATTTATTCCCATGAGGGCTGTGGGAGGAAAATGATGAATATTTTTTATGTAAGGTAGAACATTCATCAGATAGGAATATGAGTAAGTGCACAAACACTAAGTTCAGAATAGCTGAAGACTGGAAAATGGGGTTATGTTTTGAGCAGAAGATGTAGCTGAATGTGGTTTTTCAGTGGTATTAATAACCATTGAAAATACTGAATTGTACAGGGAAATGTGCACAGTGCCACCATCATATTTTTAGCTGCAGATGTGCTCTGAAAATGCCTTGATTGTGCATTGTTGTTGCTGTAGGGAATGTGTGAAATGTATGGATTAAACCTCAGCTAGACTTCCAGCTGTTTATCCTGAGGCCTGCCAGTTTAGGAAAAGAAGCAGATCTCAAGATCATGTTGTTCTTGACCACTTTACCTACTGATTTCTTAGGCTATCTAAGACCTGAGCAAGAGGCTTTTTAGAGTTTATGGTTTAAAGCTGAGTATAAAAAAATGAAGAGGTCTGTGAAAGACAACTAGAATTCCTTTGTATGCTTTGTATTTATTTAGATACTCTTATATTCTGAGAAATGTCCTATCCTGTATTTAGTATCCTGCTTTTCTGCTCTGAAAGTGCATTTATTTATACAAGTGATTCAATACCTTTCTAGATAGCTTTGGATGGCTTATTAAAATCTTTAAAGCAGAAAGCACAGAAAATGTCCTAGTAATTGTGTGATTATTTAATAGCTGTATTAATAGAGTGGATTGGAGAAATTAAAATGAGAAATTTTTCGGTATGTATACATAAAAAGTTGTACCAATTCAAACTTTGTTCCTGTTTTGGTTTTGCTTTTTAGCAGCATGGCATGTTATTTTAAACCTTGTGATATTTTAATGAACCCAGTCTGTCAGACAATTTAGCCAGAAAAACCAAAGTAAGCTATTAATAAATTTACTCTGTTAATAACGATACCTGCTTTGAAAGTAGTCATGAAGCATACCATTTTTCTGAAAACTTAAGAGATCTTTTTAATATCTTTTTGTTGTAAGTTGTCCCAAGATGTTAATATGCAATCATCACTCTTGTGTCTGGAATATGGGATGTTAACTTATTGCAGGAAAACTGTTTCCTTAGAGGGTTTATTTTTGTATTTTTTTAAACTAGCTTTTTACTCATTAGTGTTAGAAAAGGAAACAGATGAATGGAAAATGTGTTGTGTTCTGATAAATAGGAAAATTTATTTTATGAGTAAAAGAAAATGAACATATAAATATATAATCACTGATTTTTTTATTCTTCATGGTGAAAGCATTAAGTAAGATAAATTCATAATTTAACCTAATCTAGACATTTTGCATTCCAAATATTTTGTTGGAATGAAAAAAAGTTTTAAAAATGTTTTTAGAATAACACTCATGAATTACTTCTTGCTCCAATAAGTGCCTTGCATGTTGAATTGAAAAGATTTATTTCACAGACTAAGCAATCCAGTTACCAATGCTTGCCAGATCAAAGCTCAGTCCGTGGTAGAGCCAGAAGTTAAAGCAAGCTCTCTGGACTTAATCTTTGTTTCCATAACAGGAAGAAAAACAGAGTGGAGTTATTTTTTTTAAGATAATTAACAGATATCACATATGTGTTTTCTGTTATTATTCACTATGACGAGTCCCAATAGCATAGAAAGTTTTAGTACAAGTAATCATTTAAGCTAATATTTTCTAGGCAACCAAATATAATAAAACAGGGCATTATCTCAGCAAGTTTCACTGACACTAGTTTCTAGAAAGAGTCTAATCTTCCCTTTGTTATAGCAACCCAAATTACCTCAATAATTCCAAGGATAGAGAGAAATGAGCAAAAAGTAATGGAAAGGGAAATTATCTCCTTCTTCATTACACAGGGGCTTTAAATGTACACTAATGACACTTTTTGTGTATGCATTAATATTCCCAAATGCAATGATACTGCAAGCTACCTAATGGATCTATACAAAGAATCACCATTGAGGCAATTATTTCTATCTCTTCGATCAAGTGAGATGGGTTTTCAGCAGCTGAAGGTCATACGTGTGTCTCAGCATGCTTTATTCTTTATCATGAGATCATACAATAATTCAGATTGAAAGAAATTTCAGGACATCCCTAGTCCAGCCTCCTGCTCAAAGCAGATTCAGCTATGAGGTCAGATAAGTTATTTAGGTCTTTATGTCTAAGACCAAGTCTGGTCTTGAAAACTCTCAAGGACAAAGACTGCATAACTTCTCTGTACAGCCTGCCTCACCGCTTGACTGTCCTTGGGGTCAAGAGGTTTCTACTTATATTGAAGTGGATTCTGTCTTGTTCCAAATTCTGGCCATTATCTCTTACCCTCCCTCCATGTTTGTGAGCTGTCTGCCTCTCATGTTTTCATTACCTCCTCATAAGTAATTGGGGGCTGCTGTTAGGTTTCCAAAGTTTCCAGCTTCCTCAGCCTCTCTGCACTGGAGAAGCGCCCCGAGCTGGAACTCACTCAAGTTTGCCAGCGTCTCATATTGAGCAGGAGATCCAAAACAAGACCCCTGACTCCAGGCTCACAAGGGCTGAGGAGAGGTGGTAATCACTCCTATGGACCTTCTGGCTGTGCTGCTCTTGGTGCAGCCCAAGATGCTCTTGCACTTCACTGCAGCCAGGACATGCTGCTGACTCACAGCCACCTTGCCATCTACAAGCACCTGAAAGTCCTCCCAGCAGAGCTGCTCCAAAGCTGTTCCACCCCAGCCAATCGAGTCCCAGCCTGTATCAAGTCAGGGACTCTTCCTTCCCAGCTCTCACACTTGGAATTTCTCTATTTTGATTTTCATATGGCTCCTGCTGGCCCACTGCTCCAGTCTGCCTGCGCCCCTCTGAATGGCCGTCCTGCCCTTTACCATGTGAATTAGTCCCATAGTTTGATTTCATCTACAAACTTGATAACTGCACACTCCACTCACCTCCTCCAGGTTACCGAAAAAGTGAGAAAATTATTTGAAGTCAAACCTCTACACTTTGTCAAAAATCCTGTCCTGATTATATTCATTAATCCATTACTACAGTTTTCAAACGGGGGGATGCCAAAAAATCTTGCCAATAATGAAAAACACAGTAGATAACAATAGTATTCTGTTTAAAAGCCACCATTTAGGAAAGAATGTAAATGAAAAGACTTCAGGTTTCTAGCTGGAAAGTCTAAAAATAGTGAATCCACAGAGTGTGTTCTGAAATATTCACTAAACAGGAACTGAAACTCGAATGCCATGAGTTCTAATAGAAGCTGGCAAGCTGCACAGCTTGAAATGCTCAATTTTTTCATACCTGAATAATGATGTAAAATGCCTTAGGGATGATGATGATGATACTTAACATCTCATCTGAATTATGTGATATGCAAAACAAGAAAATATATCCTTAAACCAGAAATTATCCATGTGAATTTTCTCCCATGGTGAACACAAAATTGCAGTTGAAATTTGTGAATGACAAATTTTTTCAAAGTAAGCAAAATTTCAAACCATCAGTGGGAAAACCAAAAGAAATTAAGTGATGAATATAGAGATTGTCTTATGTAGATGCTAATAGGTAGGAACAGTGGCTTCTGTAGTGTCTTGGGTGACTGTGCTTCAAATTTCAGATTTTTAAGGTCTGCAATATGCCAATAAAAAAATCCCAAGGGCTTCAAAACCTCTAAATTTGTCCTGTTTAGATCTTTAATCAGACCATACACACAATGTGGAGCACACTGGTTTTTCAGATTTCACAGAAAGCTTATTCATTACTAAAAATCTGAATACTGAAGGCTAAGTAATAGTGATTGTGCATTGAATAATGCTAGTTAATGATGACAGTAAAGTTCATTATACTGGAAAGTAGATTTAAGTACCATAGGCCTTAATCTAAATAGAAGGATATACTGCACCAAGCAGGGCAAAACAAAAAATGAATTCCTACTCTGTAAAGTGAGTGTTCAGTGTTTTCATATCCCCATTCTATATCCCAGTATTGTGATCAGAATTTTTTTGTTTACTGGATCTCTGTTTTTACAAAGCAAAAGTAAATTCAATCTCCTTAGTCAGCAAGGAAGAAAACAAAAATGTGTGACAATAATATTTGTTAAAGTATTATATATCATTAATATGGCTAATAATTTTATAATTGTAGTTGTTATAGAATTAATAATAAAATTATTTTTTATTTTTCACACCACTTACAAACAATGTGACAAAATGGTTTATGACATCAGGAAACAGTGCTTGGATGATATATCTCCTCAAATTGTATCTCTCATATATTTATTCATTAAGTCATTACTCTCTGTAAAGAGATGTTTCCTTATGGATTTTATTAAATGCCCTTACGTTATTGATAAACTACAAGCATGTGCATGAGTTGCTTTTAATCATATATGTGGTTTTAGAAATGTTAACCAAACAGGTTTGTTTCTTACACAGAGGCTAGCATTTTTGACTTTGCTTTCAGTTTTCTGGATTGATTTTACCACTATCATGAATTTAAAAAAATACCAAAATGCTCCAATAAATAAAGAAAGCAACCCAAAACCTAACAAAAAACAAACAAACTCCTAGAACAACAGCAACAACAAGGAAGTCCACCTTGATATGGTCATCAATATGAGCAGATTATGCTCTGCCTCGCCACTTCCTGTATAGACAAAAGATAAATGGGACAATAACTGTTGGTGTCATTCCCACTTTATTTGAAAATAACTTTGCTCAAGGATCTAAAAGAAAAAGAAAACATCGATGCAAACAAAAAACTGACAAACTCTGTTACATAGAACTTGTGGTTCAAGAAATCTCTCTGGATAATCTGGTTTAGGGCAGTATTGTTTGTGTTGTTTAAAACTGCATATTTTTTTCTTTCTCCATCTATGTAGCAGTCAGTTGAATAAGAAGTAAAAACAAATTTTAAAAAAGCAAGAAACCCCACCAAAATTTGAAATACTGTTACAGAAAGACCATAGATTCATTCCTCTTTGTTCTTCAGATTTAGAAATGAAACTAAGTTTCATAGGAAAACTTCATCTCTACAATATGATTCTGTCTGTGGGTTTAAAAGAGCAGCTGGCTGAGGGGGGCAGCTTTTCATCCTGTAGAAGTACAGGTTGTTGAACATATTCTGATGAAGAAATAAATATTAATTCTGTAGAAACTTAGACCTCTCTTCTTCCCTACCCATACTCAGATTTAAAGAACAGAGTAACAGACTCCCTCCTTCACCTGGCAGATTTAAGAACACATCTCAGAACTATGTCTGAAGGTGTCAGTGTTCACTAAAGGTGAGCGAGAGCACCAGGAATGGTACATGTCTGATCAGGGTTCATTTGCTAGTTAGGAAGTGATTGGCAGAGGAAGAGGTTTTAAGCACTCAGGCTCAGAGAAACCAGAATGAATGTACAGCCAAGATTACCATCTGTTGAATATGAAATGCTTGGATCAAGACATTATAGATACATTTCCCCAAACAGCAGGGGAAGCAGTCTTTTTTGGAAACACTATCACGCCAGAGTAGGGAAGCATTAAGATAGAATAAGATAGAAGCAGAAAGCTGTTCACTAAATTTTGGAAAGCGAATTACTTTATTGATGCAACTGAACTGTATTTAAATTATGTTGGACCTGTGAAGGACTTTATAACTTACCTCTAAGTTAATAATTTGTATTTCTGACACATACTGTACAAGCTATTATTATTAATAATTATAATGATCATCATAATTAGAAGAAGGAGTTTTGGGGATCCAATCCCAAGTGGCTTTTGAGCTCTGATATGTGATCCTTTAGCCTGAGTAAAGCCAGATAATTTTACCATTTTCAAACCTCCCTTTCCTGACCAAGATGACCTTTGACAAACACTAAAGCAGTGAAAGTTATTGTATTTCCATATTCAAAGAATTGTTGAAGAAGGTAGAGGGTAGCTCTAACTTATGAGGGTAATTGTTTATACAATTACTCTTTTCTACTTTCCTTCTTCAGTTGTAAATTGAAATGTGGAAACTAGGACTAGATCTTCGTCATCTAAGATTAATCTCATCTGTGTAGCCAGCAGCCCACAAAGTATCAGGAGCATTTAGACTTACAGAAGGATTAAACTGTCTATTTTGCTTCTTTCAGTTCTTTCTGCCCTGCAGTTTGATTTTTAGTCAAAAAAATAATTTATTCAGAGACCACTGCCTTTACCATTGCTGAAAGCACCACCAAATAACCAGAGAAATGTAAAACTGTTGATGAGGATGAAGGGTGTGATATACTTGTACTTCTTCAAGGTGTGGTGGGTTGATCTTGGCTAGACACCAGCTATCCACCAAACCACTCTACCCTTCCCCTTCCAGTTGCACAGGGGAGGGAAAATAAGATGGAAAGGAACTCATAGGTTGAGATAAGGCAGTTTAACCAAGAAAAAGTGGAAGTTCGCATGCATGAAGCAGAGAGAAAAGAAAGTTTATTCTCTACTTCCCTGCAGCAAATTATATTCAGGGAAGCAGGGCTTCAGCACATGTAGCAGTTGCTCCAGAAGGCAAACACTGTGAATAACAAACGCCCCCTCTTTCCTCCTCCTCCTTCCCTTAGCTTTTATGTCTGAGATGATGTCATATGGTATGGAACATCCCTTTGGTTATGCCTCTGGGTCAGCTGACCTGGTTGCGTCCCCTTCCAGCCCCTGCATGTGGGGGGAAATATTGAGAATCAGCACTGCTGCTGTGCCAGCCCTGCGCAGCAGCACCCAAACCTCTGCTGTGTTATCAGCACCTTTCCAGCTGCCAATGCTCAGCACTATGAGGGTAGCTGTGACAAAATGAGCTCCATCTCAGCCAGACCCAACGCACAAGGATTTTGAATATTGTGGGATATTTCTCTAAGAAATCTAGGGAATTATGACCATTGAAGCTGGTATTGAATAATGACCATTGAAGCTGGTATGAAGCAGGTTAGAGCTGGTTGGAAAACTATTTTCAGAACAGTTGCTGAAGTTTTAGTGTAATAATCTTGAGAGATTTATCCTAAATCTGGCTTGATAAGCAACTTCACTGAAAAGTAGAATGAAAGATCTATTAGTACTATAAAACTATAGTTTTAGAAAGAATATAGTACTATATAGTTACAAAAAGTACTACAGTACTATATAGTTATAGAAAGAACTATAAGTACTATTATTAAATATGTGATAATACCATTCTGAGAGAGATTTGGAATATGTAGAAGAAACAACCAAAAATTGAAGTGATCTTGGGAACAAAAGAAACCCCAAAGTAAACAAACAAACAAACAAAAAATTGTAAAGGTATGTGAAAGAAGATTGGCTATAATATTTATGATGTAATTCTTCCACTGTACTTGTATTAGTCGATCAAGTAAAATGTCATCATTTTTGTGTCAGTTTTTTTGAGAAAGTTGTTTAGAAGATAATTTGGTGAAGAATATCAAGCTCAGAACTCTAAGAAATATAATACAAGATCAGAAAGTGGAAATGAATGGATTTATTCTAGTCTAGAGAAGTGAGAGATCACTTAAGAGACAAGAAAATAGCTTTCAACCATGAAAACCCATGATAGAAAAGAGTTCTAATTTGAAGCATAAGGCATTTACTGTTTATATTGGAAAAAGTTCTCCAATTATAAAATTAAGCTAGAACTAGATGACTCAGGAAAGGCAAGTAAGCTCCATATTATAGGTTCTAGAAATGAAACCAAAAAAATTATAATAAAAGTCCAGTTAGAGTGTTTCTTTCTTGTAACAAGAAGAACACTGTCCTTTGAACAATTTCAAGATTACAGAACGTGTATGTATTGATTAAAAATGTAATTATTTAAAATTAAAGGTAAACAAAAGTTTTCTTTGTACAAAGCCTTAAGGTACTTTTTATCTAAGTGTTGCCAAACATACTTCATGTAAAGCTGTGCACAGATAAAGTGAAAATACTCTATTGGGAAGGAAAGATAAAACCTGTCTTGTAAATTTCAGGAATATTAATAATTCATGACACTTAGCTGAAGAAAAGTCCAACTCTGCCTTCTTTCTTATATTTTTTTTCCCTTTTCTACAACAAATCATGCCCTTTCCTCTTTTCAACTTATGCTTTTTGTACCTGAAGGCGGAGAGGCGGGGAGGACAAATGACTGTAAAAATATCTTACTGATTCTATATGGGTTCTTTTTTTTCTAGAATCTACTCATGCAGCACTAGTGGATGCTTCCTATGCTGAAATTTTTGGTGAGCTGCACAATCTAGAAGAGCTGCAGAGCTCAAACTGCCAAAAATACCATTTAAAGGCAAAAGCTCTACAGCAGAGTAGTCATGAGGCAATTAAGTTAGTTGTGGGAAATGTTCTTCATGACACAAAGATCTGTTGCTTTATACTGCAATTAAACAGAGCTGAAACTGTAGCTAAAAGGCAATGTTTCTCATGTTTTGGAACAAAAGTTCTGCAAAAGTTTTATTTTCATGTCTTCTCCAAAATTCAAATTGTTTTGTCACCACAAGGTAGTTTATTTTCATTAGAGATAATGAAAGATTTCAGACTTACCATAGCTGTAATGCTTTCCCTTTTTAGGACAAATGCTGAAATAATATAGACTCTGGAATATCAGGATGGTTACTGGTGGGAAAACCTTTAAACTCAGGATCAGTAGGAACTCTTCTACCTGCCAAAAGAAAGAGATCATTGAATGTTAATTGCAGATGATAATTGCAGTATGGCAGGCAGGAGTTTGGCTGAGTGAGGGTGGTGGGAAACTTGAGTTTGCTCAGAGGGCAGAGTGAGTTTCTGCTCTGAGGCAGTCTCTCAGTATCTGCATCAGTGTGGAGCCATCTCCAGGCTAACACACCTCATTCCTCAGTACGGCTTCTCAGTATGGCTCAGTGCTGCACTAGCCCTGCTGTTCAGCTTCCAGCGAATTCAAAACTGTTGGCATAGGGAGGCCAAGTTTTTCTGTATCACAGAATACAGACACATTTGAAGACAGAAGGTTTGTTTCACTTAGGTCATCAAATTGTCATGAAAGTCATCAGATTTTTAAAATGCAAAATTTTGCTGCCATAATTACTAGTAAATCAACCACTCAAATAATAATGTTTTGAAATATGTCATGACTTATATCTGTGTGTGCATAAGTGATAATTTTATGACAGCAAGGTTTTGGTTTTATATTGTTGACATACCCCTGTTCAGTTTATATACTATATTGAGTTTGTCGTATAATTGAAGCCCTTTGTTTTATGAACTTAGAAACATCCATAAGTGTCTTCTTCTTTAGTAGAATTTTGGTTATTCATAACCTTTTATTGTTTAAAATAGCTTTACTTCAGTATTGAAAGGGCAGACAGTTAACTAGACATAAAATATTTGCTTTAGGCAAAGGAGATATGTGTTTGCTTGTTAGCTTTCCATATGAGTATTTGCCATTACCATTATCACTTACCATCATATTCACATTGTTAAAGAGCATGGAGAGCAAAGCAAAAAGCCTGGAGCAAAACCTGCATGGTGACATCTAAACAGTAATGTTTTAAGCTAGAGGGTCATGGGAGAAACACTCACAGTCACTAACTTCATAGCACTAAACATTTTGTTTACTATTGGTATTACCTATGAGCATTACACTTTAGATTTCAACTTACAGTTTGCTCTTGATCCAGATCTTTATCTGGAATGAAAAAAAAAAGTGCAACTAGTTTACAGTAATGGAACAGAGGCCTCATTATGCCAAAAGTGTTGCCTGATAACTCTTTGTTGCAGCTATAATTAATCATTTCCTGATTTTATTTTTGTCGGGGCAAAGTTAAAAATAGGGAATTTAAGTCAATAGAGATGGAATTCATGCCAGTAAAAACGGAAGTAAATGATGCCATGAATGCCAGCCTTCACACCAAAAATAATTTCTTAATGTTTTTTATTTTCTAAGTGCATTTGTAAACCACATGAAGTATACTGCTTCAAATTTCACATTACAGTATCCTATCTTCTGCATGCAGGGTCAAGCAAAGTGAACATATATTATTTTGTAAGCAGGAAAGAAATTATACTCTTGAGAGAAGCTTATCAAATGTGATTTGATCTATCAATTTTCACAGAGATCCCATGAGCATCAAAGAAAAAAGTTGACTCATTTACTTTATTCCTTTTATACACAGTAGTCAAACAGCTTCACATGCTTTCCTCCTCTTGTTAAAATCAGGAAGAATAAAATAAACTCCCTTTACGTGGAGTATCTATATCTATCTATTACTCACCTCAAAATTTAAAACAACTCCTGTTCTCAAGTCTGTGGCAGTTTGGCATTCTCAAAATGTTAGAACTATACAGCTCTTTAGGTCAAGAGAGTAAATATTTTTAGAAGAAATCCCAAAAGAAAATAAATAAACCTGTTTTTTAGATATTGTACTGGTGTTCTGTAATTTCTTGACTTGTATTTTATTCACTTGCTCTTGTATTTTATTTACCTATTTTGGAAATAGTATAACATGATCTTTATTTCCCTTTTTGATTTCTACATGCCATGCAAAAATGATAGAAAAAGAAACAGTAAAAGAGGGACTTTAAGTGAATATACCAAAGTTATCTGTGTGTGAAGTATCTGGAACATGCTGAAAGGGATGCTTCTGAAGGGGTTTGATATGGGCTGTCATTCCATCCCTGTCCTGAGTAAGAAAGGAGGTAGAAATACATCCATTATGCAATAGGAAATGTGGTCCCTTCTACAATATTTCTCTTTGTGCCATTTGTAGAGCTCAGGACAGTGTAGAAATAATGAAATGTGAGAACTACATGATGATAATCCATTTGCTGGTCTCCCACTCCTAACAAGGGTCTGCATCATTTAAAGCAGAACCTGCAGATCTGGGAAGAGTCTGCAAACTTGAGCTGGAAATAAGACAAATGCAACAGGGGACCAGGAATTCTCTCTGAGATAATAATATGGAAAAGTAACAATTTTTGATACATATTATGAACCTCAACATTTCTTGGAAATAAGAGTGCTTGGAAGATCCATTTGGAATCTGGGAGCAAAGAGCAGAGGAACTGTATTTCAAGTGCAAGTCATTACTTATTCTTCCTGCTCTGCTTTTAACAACGGGCAGTATCACTGGCTTCAGAAGTCAACTGTGCTGGCAAGAAACTGTTTGTTAAGTCTTTTATGAGTCATGATCTCAAAAAACACTGGAAATAAAAAGGCTTCATTACTTTAATTTAAAAAAAAAAAAGGAAAATCAGAAGTGGATCTGAACTCATTAATATAAACATATGTAGATAACTAGGAAATTAATTCCCTTTGAGGGATCACAGAATTGGCTTGGTCAGTGTTATCTCATTTTCTTATATATTCACTCCAAGTCCTCTTCATTATTTCCAGGTGCTCTTCTCCCTAGAATTTGTCTGCCCATTCCTCCCTAGATCACACTGCTGAAGTCTGCAGGCATTCATCCACACTACAGGTGGATTCTGTCATATCTGCCATCCCTGTGGATGTTTATATATCTGTATATGTATAAAACAAGCCCTCTGAGCATGTATAATATGAATTTTATATCTTTTCAGTACATATACACTTTTACTAAGGCAAGTATTTTAACTCATCATTTCAAATAGATTGACATCCTCACAAACATGTATATATTTTTTGAAAAGATGAGATAATGTATTTCAGATTTATTTGTACAAATTCTGTTTTAGAACCTTGATCTTACTAACAGGTGTTAGTAAACCATTTGCTACCAAGTATAGAAAAGAGAGAGTAAAAGTCATGTGAACAAAATCTAATAGGATTTAAAATAAAACACAAGTGAGTGTGATAAAAGAATAATCTGGTATTCAGTTTTATGATGTATACAGTTAGCATTTTGATGAATCAGCTTTTTTTGTGTGACTGGACAGAAGGGAAATCAATATTTCAGCAGTGATGCAGTGATAGCATAAGAATGTTTTTCTATAAAATGCATCTTTATTTTTTTTTCTCCATCCTGCTCCACTTTACTTGAAATCTTATTGCTGTGTTATGCGTGAGCATTTCCAAATGGTCTCCTTTAGCAGACACAGTAGGAATAAACTGCAAAAGCCACTGTGAAGCACAGATTCTAGTTCAGGAGCCTGTTTTAAAGAGGCCATGACACATAGTATCCTATCACATATGTTTACAACTCTTTGCAGACAGCTGTTGATGAAGTTCAGTCCATTATTCTCTGGATTTGTCCTTTTAAGGTAGATATATCAAATTCACCATATAAAGCTCTTGTAAGTAAAGATTACAGGATGATTTTTAATATGATGAAGGGAAGGAAGAAGTAATGGGATTCTCCATGGGGATAAAAATGTAAAAGAAAAACTGCACTTCTGTGAAGTGATGATATTTCCTTTTTAACATTTTAAGTTCTGGGTTTCAGTATTCTGGTTGGGTCAGCATTTGCACCTTCAACTACTTCAACACTTTGCTCATTTGGTTCCTTTATTGCAATCAATAAAAAGAAAAAAAATGCTTGATTGGTAAGGCAGCATACAAAACTCTGGTGCAGTGTGTAACCTGTCTACAGGATTAGGATCTCATTGATGGCTTCTGTACTCTACATACTCCCATTGCCTATTCCAAGTATCTGGGAGATTAGGTTTTACTTTTAGTTTGTGTATTGTCTCATATTACAGTTTTCAAAATAGCTCATGCCTCAAAGTTAAAGCAGTTGTAACCAAATGCCAAGACAACAGCATTGTAAGAAGACTGATCTGGAAAAGACTTTAGTTCTGTTCCTTGAAAACTAATATGAGAGAAAAATAAAATTAAATGTGGGACTGAAGTGCATTTTCCTAAGTAGACCTGAAACTCATTTGAATTCATGCCTTGATTCTTCCCCAGATTTAAAAAAGAAGTAACAAGTAATTTTGGTCTGCCCAACTTGCATGGTGTCATACTGATATCTCTGCTAGAGTCTCATTGCCAAGTTCTCAAAGGATGTCTGCACTCATCACCAGAGCTTTTGAACTCAGATCATATAATGTGCTTTACATTTCAGTTTAGAGATGCAACATTTAAGTTTCACAAATACTTGATCATTTAAATTCATGGTTTCTGAGTATATCTGAATTTCTGTTGCCTTACTGCTGATATTCAAAAGGGAAGAAACTTCAGAATAGTTGGGTCTTCACTGCCTGCTTTTTTCTGCTATTTCAGGGTACTATGCTAGAGAAAACAATGAAAATCAGAGAAAAGCTTCAGAAATGAAGTTGGCACGATGTACTCTGAGGTCTACAATTTTCCCTTTTACTTTGTTTAATTAGTATATACTGATATCCAGAAGTGTTCAGCATTTGCACAGGACAGTTAGATTGGGAATCTGGCATGAAGAGATCTTAATGAAGCACAGATAGTGGCAGGTACCAGTTCTTTACTATGTAATTATATTCACACTATTACTCAAGCCTGACATGTTTTCATGCATTTACTGCAGAGTGTAGAGAGCAAAACTGGCTCCCTCACGGTGCCATTTGAGTTTTTAAAGGTAGAGACATGAGACCTAGATATCCCTGGGCATGGGTATTTTATTTTTTTTTAACTTGTTNACAGGAAAGGAGATGGGGCAGAGGTGAAAACCAAAGAGAAGTCCCTGGAGAAGGCAGTGTTCTTTGCTTACCTAGGCTTTTGCTGA
>VWZV01004363.1:40364-74011 GCA_013397155.1 Irena cyanogastra
CAAGGCATTGCCAAAGCAGAACTGGCAACTGCTTGAGACATTAGTCCTTATGATGAAAACAGAACCTGTTTTATAGCAGCAAATTCAAAAACTGTGAAAATCACTGGCTTATTTAGTTTTACTTTGGTTTTTCTGAGCGCCGTTGTTATGAATAGCCAAAGCAGAAAATGAGATTCAATATAGACTTTGTATGTGCTACTTATAAATAAATGGATTCATAAAATCATTGATTAGACATTAAAAAGGGTTTTAAATGTTGTAGAAAAAGCTGACTTTATCCAATAGAGAAGAACAGCAGAGCAGTTAAATTATTAAAGGTGGGGTAGTTTTGCAGCATTCCTCTGCTTGTATCCTCTTACATAGTCTAGCAGGAGGCAGCAATGGTGAGACAGTGACAGTCAAAGCCCACTGATCAACTTGAATGAATTTTCTACTATTAGAATGTAATGCTGCAAAAAAAAAAAGGCGCTTCCATTTTGAGAAAGAAGTGATTGAATGCTAAAAGATTTATTATCAAAGGAGAAAATAAAAACTAGATATAATAATCTGTAAATAATTTAAGAGACAAACTAAAGTAAAACTCAGCAGGTCTGAGAATCATGCCTGTCCTGCTGATAACACAGGAATGACTGACTTTTCTCTAAAGAGAGTTTGGGAGCAATTCAGTTCATTCTAGAGTATAAAGTCAAAAATTAACTTGAGGAAAATGTTGGAACAGACAACCTTTATTTTCTCCTTTATTTGAGAAAATACAACATAACAGCTTAAAAATAAATAAATATAGAATCTAGGAAGGAATTATGACTACATCTGATAAAATTTTCACGTGTAATGATATGATTGTTTTGTTTGCTTTGTTGCTTAAATGGTTGGGGTTTTGATAAATAGCAGGACAATTGATTAGAATTATTTCTTCTGAAAACTCACACTAAACTCAATAGGAAGAAAATGTCTTTGGTATTATTTAAATTTACAACCAGTGTACGTCATGGTTGTATATGTGACTTTGTTTGCAGGATATTGACATAATACTTGTCCTTTCTCTGCTTTTGCTGTGTTTTAACACTCTGGCTACTGAGCTGCACACAGCCCCTCACTCATCTCCCCAGCGGGATGAGGAGAGGATCAGGAGAGGAAATATGAGAAAACTCCTGGGTTGAAATAGATACAGTTCAATAGGTAAAGAAAAGCCTAGCACATCTTCGTGCTATTGTGGTGGTTTCAGCTGGGGTAGAGATAATTTTCTTCATGTGCGTGTAGCTGGTATGGGGCTGTGTAGGATTTCTGTGGGAAACTGTTGATAATGAAGAGAATTTCCAGCACAAATCCAAGACACAGCCATGTGTTAGCTACTGTGAGGAAAATTAACTACTCTGGTCTAAAGCAGCACATCTTTCCATGGAGTTTTTTGGTGTTTGTGTTTTTTTCTGCTGGTTATATTTTTTATTTACAGTAAGTGTGTATTTTTTTAACTTCATAAAATAACTATCTGGAAGTTGACATTTTTTGACTTATATTTACCAAAATATATGTACTATAACACTAAAAATTTGAAAATGCATATATATAAACTAATTTATTCATAGGTTGTCAAAGTGCTAGAAAAATTCTCAAAAAAAAGGAAAAAGGAAAATTAATTTTGAATTCAAGATTATATTTGTAATTGATATGAGCAGCAGAAAGAAGGTGTGCAAATCTGAACCAGTTTCAATGGAGCTAACTATGGATTTGAGTCAGCAAAATAGAGACTGTGAAGTTATACTTGAGGACAATATCCTTCTTTTTTCATTTTCTGTTAATTAAATGACATGTAGATAAATAATAAGTAACAGACCTAAAATACATATATTAACGGAATAATTTATTTACCTATGATCCTAGTGTCATAGTGCCAGAATTTATCAGATTAATTTTACTAGCAATTGTTGTCTTGAAATTAACAGATCATTCTTTTAGGTCATCAACTACTTGCACATATGGCTACATCTGAAAGATTAGGGGGAAAAAAAAACCAAACCAAACCAAAATCCCAGTCTTCCCCAGATGTTTCAGTGTTGGCAATCAGAAATAAAAGTAATGTATTAGCTGTACTGGGGAAAACGTTAAGTCAATTATACTCCTGCAAGATTTATAAGAACTAAAGTGAATTTAAACTTGAATTGTCAAAGGAAATTTTACATGCATTAACCACTCAGCTACATCCATCCCATATATTTAATTATGTACTGGATTTTGAACCACTATCTCCAGAGCAGTGTAAAATAAGAGTTTTCCTACATTACTCATAGGCATTGCTCTGAATTACATATGTAAAAAACTCAGCTGATGTCATCAAAAAAAAAAGAATCTACTGTTAATATACTTTCATTCCTCTCCTAAGGATGTGTGTTACAGTAAATAGATTTTACCTCATTCCCTTGAATGTTCAACCAGTGAAGTGCTTAATGTTAAAAGATTGCTTATGCACATCCCAGCGCATCTGATATTATTTTACTTAAAAAGATATGCAGAAAAACATAATTTGATAAATAAGGTTGGAATGATGGCATGCTCTGGAATGACAAAAATAATTTTAATCTGCAATTTTTAATCCTGAATTTAAGGCAATGTTTTTTCAATACTATCAGTTATGAAACCTTTATGTTACAAAAATATCATCCATTAGTAATGCAAAAGAGCTTAAAGCACAGTGGAACTAAAATTTTTAACAAAATATTTTGAAATTTAAGGACTTGTTGCATTTATCTTTAATGATCAAAATTTTTGCTTCTTCATTCAACCTTCTCATATGCTGTTTCAGAGATACTCGTTCCAAGAGCATTTCAAATCTTAGTAAACAAAATTGAAGTGCAGTCTAAAGCAGATTTTTCAAATTCAGCCTGTTATTTCTCTTTTGCTTACATTTGTGAACTCTGTGCACTAAGGCCACAGTGAAATGATAACTCTGTTAGTAGCATTCTGCTTTAAAAAAAATGACATTGATGCAAACATTTCTTGGATTCGGGGGGTTGTTGCAGGGTCACATTTGCAGGATGTGCACTTGTGTCTGTTTTAAATGAATACTGTGCAATACTGGACGAGAAAGAATGAGGAGACAGCTGAAATGTAAACATGGAATAAGGAGCTTATGTTTTCCTGAGGCTTATGTTATTGGTACAGAACTTGAGGACAAGCAGACAGAAGAGGAAATAGGTAATCGTTAAAAGATAAGTTCAGCACAAACTGTGAGGCAGTATAATGCAAATTCAATTCACCTTAATCAGAATATTTCATAGAAACACACAATATTTTAATAGAAATATTGATAATAAAATTCATAGTTTAATTCCTTGGCAGAATTCCACGTTATTATAAGTGAAATTCACCCAGCCTGAAATAATTTCCGTGTCTGAGACAAAATGTAGATTTGAAACTCTACATTTCTAGATGCCATATTAAAAAAGATTAAAAAAAAAAAAGAAGAAGAAAATAAAAATTTGGGACAGAAAGGAAACTGCTTGGCCTTTAAGACAGGCCAACTTGGTTTGTCTGGAATTCTTGGGACAGAAATTTTAAATTAAGAGTAGAAATGTATTGTACCCTTTCAATGTATGTTTCTTGGGGATTTAGCTAAGGAAATTACTTTCATGTTTTATTTGTTCTGTATGCTCACAATTACCTATGCATGATGAAATTAAGACAAGAATGATTTGGGTTTTCTCTACAGTAGGCAAATGGTATAGCAATAAAACTCCTGTGTCCAGTTCATCTTACTGATTAAATTTCCTATTTCATTTTTCTCTTTTTCTTTAGATTAGTATTATTTGTGTATAAAAATACATTACTCTGGATTCTATCTTCCAAAGCATTTTAAGTAGCTACTTACTATGATTTCATTTGAGAGACTCCTGTGCCTAATAAGCTTTCCATTTAAAATCTGAGCTTTGAGCTTTATAAAATCTACGTGGTCTACATGTAAACACTGTGTAAATAGCATCTGCATAAAAGGCAGGGACACACATTAGGAGCTGCCAGAACTGTGTCTGTTGTGGCTGCCCTGGTCGCTGCCGCTTGAGCAGCTGAAGAACAAAAGTCCTGATTGACTGGCGCCAACTCAAGCGAAAAACATGCCAGCAAAGAGAAAAGTTAGAAACAAATGCAGAAATAGATTGTAGGAAGTGTGTATATTTGTTGGTAGAGGGAGAAAACAGAGCCATTTAAAATGTGGTTGTGAAGCATGTTTGCTTGTGATTTTATTTAGTACAGGAATAGAGAATCCTGTTCTTAGATTTCATATCTGTCAGATGATACCACCCCACATGGTTTTAGAGAATCTGACAGCAATATCAGATTTGAAAAAGGTTTTTTATGTTTATAAAACCTAATGCTAAACATTATGACTAAAATGCAGATTATTTAATGGGCAATAATACAGCCAAAATATGTTTGTGGCAGAGGGGCTGTTTTGTCTAGAAACTGATAAATATGAATGTGAGACTACAATGCTCAGCATACTGTCTGGAGAACATTTATTTATTTAAATGAGAAAAATAATTCTTAATTGCTAGTTATGAATTGAAAGCTTTTAATGGCTTTTGCCTCGCTGTCCAATTTTGTTATTTGCTGGAAAACTGCATTTTGTATTTATTTGTTCTAAGCAGCAGATTATGATTTACTCAGTGAAATTAAAAGTAATCAAGCATATGTTAATGCCCACAGGCAAAAATAGTATTTTATTTAAACAGGACATTATAAAGGAAATTTGAATTTAAAAGAAAAAAAATTAGATTTCTGAGTTTTTTAATGAGGCAGGTATGCAACAATTTTTAGGTCTATTATAGTGTCCAGCTACCATGCCTTTTGTAAGTGAACCTCTATAGTAAATCCATTGTACTATGAGAACAGTAACAGTGTAATAAAGCTTTCAAACTAACCAGGGATGAAACTACCACTACCTTTCCTTATATTATTTGCCTTTTTTTTTTTTGTTTGTTTGGGTTTTTTCATTTGGTAGTAGAGAACAATGGTAGAGATTTAAGACTTGTTGAAGTCCATTGTCAATCATGTAAGCTGTTGTGGTGGTATGGTGCAGCTCAGACAGAACAAAGGAGTAAGAAAAATAGAAAAAACAATTTGTGCAAATAAAAATTGAAAAAGTATTTCAAGAAGGTTTGAATTATAAAAAGACCAATTAAGATGTTGATTTTTCCCAAATGGGAGGGAAGTTTTCATTGTAAGGGAAAAAAAAAGTGTTCTAAAGACCTTGAGTTCTTTTGGCAATAAAACAGCAGCCAACAAAGTTGTCTTTGTCTGTTTACAAATACATTTTAAAGCCTGGAAAACTGCACCAAGTCTCAAAATTACTTTTCAGGTTAGATCTTTCTACTAACCTAGGGAAATACATTACAACTGATTTTTTTCAGCAATGATAACTTTTTAGAAGAGCAGAGCTTCTTCGTTGAGTAAGAAAGTAAAGAGGAAAGGGGAAAGGTACTGCGATAGATACATTTCTATGATAAGACAGGTTGTTCTAGTTTTGTATGTTTCTGGTACACATAGGCAAAACGAGCTCCTCCAAAGAGGAAGAGAAAGGGTAATTATAACAGTTCACCAGAGGGATTTAATAAACTCAGCATTTGTTGGAGTCTAAACTGTATTATTTTGTAGAAGACATACTTTCTATCTTGCTTCTGGAAGAGAGAAAACCTTCAGTTTATGCACTCTGGAAGATCATAGTGGCACCTTCTTGACTGAAACTAAGTATTTTTGCAAATATTTGCTTTATTGGGTTTATTTGTATCAAATAAATACTGACATTACAGTGCCTGCGAGTAATTGAATTGGTGATGTTTATGGACATTTAAATGTACATATTGACTGATAGCACTAAATTCTCTGACAAAATTTGAAGGGTTAAAGTCGTGAAACTCCTGATGTAATTTGTCTTATAGTTTGATGGGAAATATTAAATGAATATCAGTTTAGTCAGACATCTTCTAATGCTCCTGCAACTCATGTTCAGTCACACTGGTGAGTGAGATGTTGACTGTTGCTCGGAATCTAGTGATGAGCTGAATAAAGTAGATGATGACTGGAACAGGGGAACAATTGCTTTTCATGAGCCATCATGACGGATGCAGATCCCTCAGAGCCTTTCAAAATGTCTAGCAAGCAGCAGGGTATTGGTTCACAAAAGAAAAAGTTGGCCAATCAAATGTTTTGCATTCATTGTGTTACCTTTAGATCATGTTAACAAATGAATGACAGCCCTTATTTGCTCATAGCTTTCACATTGTGGAAAAATATGCAAGAGTTTCATTGGTGCAATTATCGAAATAACGAACTTGAAATTCAGCTAGAAACAAAGTGTCAAGTCTTCCTGCTCAAGCTGACAGATCTCTAATCAGTTGTCATCTCATATTTACTTTAAGTGACTTTATTGCAGGATATTGAATATTTTGCAAGGAGAGAAGATAGCTATGGACTTCATGCTATTAATCTCTTGAGAGCAAGGTGATAATAAGTTAAGTTTCAGTCTTTTGAGGGGCAAAGATTTTATTAGTAAATTCAGCTGAATTTTAACCACCTCTTTTTTTTTGAAATGTTATTGAAGGCATCATACCAGTTAATTAATTGAAATAAGTACTTAATATTGAGCCCTAGAGAAAATGTTGGTAATTATTGCGCTCAAAATTTAGTATTTACTTTGGAGTTTAATTAACAGCATTATGATTTGTGTCATAGAGCAGCTCTAGACCTTGCCATTTTCAAATTAAAAACCTTAGCACTGTTTTGACAGTTATGATGCCAGACAAAACCTTTCTGACTGGTTTGTTAAGGCAAGTGGGAGAGTTCGAGGTCATCTGTTTTTGGCTCTGGCAGTGGGGTATATGCAGATGTGCCCAAGAAGCAGTTTCACTAAGCTAATCTCTTGCATCTAGCTTGCTCTGTGTTTTGAATCACAAAGTTACCTGTGAATCTAAGCTGAGATTCACAGTTACAAAACCATTTCATCTGGAAATCTGTTCTCTGAACATCCAGACATCTGGCCAAAAAAAGCAGTTAAGCTCTAAATGCTCCCTTAGCACATGAACCCAGCACATATCTTAAAATCAGAGTAGAAGGGACAGACGTTTTCAGTTAAGCGGGCTTTTGGAAGTTCCAGGTACTATATTTTGTTTAAGGGGATTCACATCTAGAACCTTTCTTGGTGGGAGCCATCATCATTCTGTAGCTACATGCTGCATAGCCTCTATTAGGAGCTATTGCAAAAGAGGGAAGCAAAGTGACTTTTCCCCTGTTGGCCTTTTAAATATTCAACCAGGGACAGAAATATGCTTTCTGAAATCTCACCGCAGGTCCCTAGCTCCTCTTCTAGCTGAGTGCTCATCATTCAACAAGAGACATAGAGCATGTTCCTGATCTCTCCCATATTCAATAAGCGAAGAGAATGCTCGTGTGGCATTACATGGAAGGAAGTGAAGTTGTTTATGAGCACTCAATTTTGAACATAGGCATAATGACTTGAAATATCAGCAGCATAAATAAGAAATAAAGTAAAAAATGCAATTCAGGCCTCTATTCGGGAATACGAGTTCTGTGCCTAGTTTAAGATAAGACACCACATTTTGTTGGTGCAACTTTTTTCTAAATAGCTCTTGCTAACCGCTGTAAATCAGAATATTTTCTATGCACCATTTCAGTTTGCTTGAATCTGGGACAATAACATCAAAATCTTGCAGATGATCTGTACTGAAGGCCATGGCAGGGGGTATAATACAGAAATGTAATAATGTAAACTGTCATAAGTGTATTTGTTTCCTGAAATATGCTGACGCATCTTTGTGGAAATAAAAGGTTCTCTTTAACTTCATTGTGCGTAGCAGAGCTTAGAAGACATGTACTTTCAGAACAAGTGAAATAGTTTCCAAAGTGAGGCACTATAACTTTATAGAAAAACAAGTCTGAAAATGATTGTTTTGTTTGACACTGTTTTCTCCCCATCTTAACATTTCCACACAAGTTTTTTTCTGCATATGGCAAAAACCATGTTGTTCTTTTTACTTCTACTTTCAACATTATTTATTTCTCACCATTTAAAATATGGGAAATTCAAAATATGACTCTTAGGCAGATATTAGGGAATGATACTTTTTAACAAATTTCATTTGGTCAATAAAAGACTGTTTTCATTTTTAACATAAGATTGTGAAGTTAATAATAGTGAGAAATTAATTTCAGAAGTAATTTTTAAAAACTGTTTTCCAGAGACTCTTTACCTAGAAAAGGGTTGTGTACATGCCTGTTGCAAGCTGTGAGGTGCAAAGATATTCTGCATTTCAGGACGTATGACACAGAATTCTTCTGATGTTTTTAGCCTTTAAAATAAATTGTTTCAGTTCTTTTAGAATTGCTTCCTGCAGAGAAGAGCCTCATAATTAGAAATAAAGTAGGATAGAATTGGAGTGCGAGTCCTTTGATGTGTTGGTTACCTGATAGATTTTTTTGAGATAAGATGAACTATAGCTATTGATAATATTTCTCTTTTTAAGCCAGATTTGCAGAACTACCTCGAGTTAGCTTGCTTTTAATTTCATTTGATGAGCCACAGAATATTAAGCATGAAGTAGGTAATTATAGCATTCAGACTGACTGGAATGCCTATTCAAAACACTACTAAAATTTCATTATAATTACTTACCTTGTGTTTGGGTATAGTTCCTTTCAAATCCAATGATTTCTTCATTTTTTTCTTTCCTTCACTTTTTTTTTTTAAGGTATGCATACTTTATAAACAGAAATGCCTCTTCCATCTTCTTCTTAGCCTTCTTTTGCTGTCTTTTAAAAAATCCCAACAAATAATACCCCCCAATCCCAATAATACCTGAAAATATCCTAGAAGACCAGAAAAAAGTTCAAGGTAGAATAGCATGTGTAGAACACAGTTTATATTTCAGTTTCATAATAGGCAGAGAAAATTGGTGACAATTAGTCTTAAGTACTTAAAAGTTTTCCAATCCTGTAAAATTTAGTTTTGTTCTTCTCCGTCTGCAATCCCATATTACACAGTGCTCTTCTAGAGCCTGTTTTGTGCCACCCACATATAGACATATATAATTTGCCATTGGTGTTTCATAGGATGAAACATATTATTTGTAAAATGGTAATGGTATATCATAGCAGACATCTGTCTTACAAATGAATTTTTCCTAAAAATTATATGCTATGTGCAACATTGCTTTGTGACTAAGAGTTAGATCAAGTTTCTACTAGACTAATCCTTTTTAATCCTAAACTAGCAAAGACAAATTAATCACTGTAGTCTTAGAGCTTTGTTAGTAGGACCAGATTTTTTTTTTCATCACACTATGTTTCTGGCTTACTGAACTTTAACATATGTAACCCCTAGGTAAAACAAAGCTGGTATGGCTCCATAAGTAGCTTAAGTTTCTTTTTTTTGTGCTATCTCTTTACAAATTTGTACTTGTTTATTTCATAGGACTCCTTTGTTTATATTTTTGTTTGGTAACCTTCTTGGTCGAGTCTTGCTGGGTAAATAACACAGCAAGAGATGTCAAAATAATAATATTCTCTATAGCCTTATTTTATTAGAACAATATGTAATAAGATAACAATTTTTTCATTGTTCTTAATAGTGGAAAAAAAACTTATGAGCTAGACAGAATATGAGAACCTGAAATATGTATTTTGCCACTTCTCTTTAATATCATTTCCTCCCACATTATGTAGTCAAGAAACCTTCAGTAGATTCCTATGTGGAATAAACTCTACAGCCTCCTTGAAGTCTCATTCTGTCACCTATACATTTAGAGGCAGGGGCAGAGATTCCCCTCTGAGCCATAGAAAATTCTCTCAGTTAAACAAGTTTAGTTACTCTTGAGAATCGAGCAATCTTTCATTTTCCTCAAAGGAGCTCCACTTAACCTAAAACTCTTCAGTCAGAAAAACACACATGCTGCTGCTGAGCAGCTTTGCTCAGCAGCTTTACACTTTTGAGCTGAAAAATGCATTATACAGTAATTATATGACAGACTACAAACACATCTTTAAATTGCATTTTTTGTCATGGTGTTTTATTATCTCTGTCCATGGAAACTGAATAGGTGAGATGCAGTGAATATAGCAAAAACTTTGGTACCATCTTTAATGTACCTGTTAACTTCTTGGAGAAAAATTATCTGTGCTTTGGATATGCTGCTGATGTCGGTGTCTTAGAAAAGGGTCTAAAGTTGCATAAATCTTCACCTGCTTTATAATAGCTAAGACACAAATCATATTCTCTCGAGATTTTGAGAAACCTTATCTCGTCTTTCTGTTCCACTGAAATTTGCAGTTGCTATCCTTGGAACAGATCTGGATCATATTTTACATTAATTTCAGATGTTGGCATGCCACCAGTTCTAGTTGTTCATTTTGAATTTGCACTTCTCATTGATGACAGAAGAATTTGATTCAAAGAATAACAGAGCAGTATGAAGTTAGTCTCTGAATAGACAAAATATTTATGGTTTTTACGAATTTAAATGAAGCTGGATTGACTGAACTTCTAAATCCTATGTACTAGTGATGTAATGCACCTTGTGAAAGCTATGCCTTAGGTGTGTATTATCTTTTCCTGAAAGACAAATTAGGTAAAACTGAATCAGAGAGAAATTCTTATAGATGTTTATAATTCCTTTGGCAAATTTGTGTAGCTGAGATCTTTAAAACAAAATTAAATTTCCTAAGAGAATTTTCAAAATACAGATTATTGTATAAATCTGTATATATTTTGTTTTGCAGAACAAGACATTCCTGTAGCTAGACAAATTTTCATGGACTGAAGCATAGTAAATGAATCTAACAAAAGAGAAGTTACATGATACTTTGTTTAGCAAGGAAAATTTATTCCAAATATGCTCTTTCTTCCTTTTCCATCAGTTCTACCTCTTAAAATTTGAAATCTAAGATATGTCTGTAAATCTTAATTCAGATTAAGATCTCCCTATGAATAAAATTATTGTAAATTAAACAAAAGGATTGTTCTCTTATAGTATGATGACATTTATAAATATTGTAACAAATTGCTATTTTGTTATTCCAGAAAAAGATGTAATTATATTTAAATAGTTTCAATGAGAGCCAAGATATTTCTCTACTGTTTCAAACAGATGTGTTATTAAATACATTAGGTCAATAGAATCACTTAGTGACAGAAAAAAATGTCCTAATCTCTTGAGATTAAATTATATGGCACCTATTCAATGATTTTTAATCTTGGGGGCTTGGAAGATGCTATCAAGGAAAATTGCTTTTTTGATCTTTCCTTAAATACAGTGTCCAGCACTTTATATGGAAGAAAACCAGATAGATAAAGCTATGCCATTAAATTACTTTGGTGTAGATTTACACATTTACTTATGGATTTAATTTTAAACAGAAAAAAGAGTTGGACAAATGTTTTGTAGCTAGTGATAATTATTTAGGTGGTACTTGCACTCTGCTAATGTTATCTGTAGAGATGTATGTGCTTGAGTCAACAGATCCAGGGAGGGAAAAAGGCATTCTCATTAAGAATAGAAGTTTGTCAAAGATGAGATAACAGATTTTGTCCGGGAATGATTGACACAAGAAATACAAGTGTAGAAAATTCATACACATAAAATTCAACCTATTAAGTCTGATTCCTTAAAGGAAAATAAGGAAGACCTGTCTCTGACAGACATTTCTTGAAGCATGAAAATTGTTTAAAGGGCATCCTAATTTATCAAGACCACAAGGCTATCTGTGATGGCAGGAAAAGATTTTTTCTTGAAATGGATGCCTTATTCTCTTTCTCTCAGTAGCTGTTCAGAGCTTTGTCTATTTATATTCATTATTGTTGCTGTAAGAACAGTGCTGGTTTTCATTATTTCATTGGCATGAGAAGCCCTGATTCAGTTTTGCTGTCAATTTTGACCTCTTTCTGTACCTCCTCTACTTTCAGTGACTAAAATCATCAGTAAATAGAAACAGAGAAAACTCCACAAAATACTTTTGCAGCAGGACAAAATAATTATAACAACACTCAAGATATGTATAATTGCAGTTCACATGTCTGGTAAGGTAGAGCATGCACTGAGACTTTGTTCAGTTGTTTATTGCACTGTTACACATATAGTGATTTTTCACACACCTGGCAGGAAAGAGATTTGAAAGTATATAAATAGTCTAATAAAAAATAGGAGTCTCAAAATACCTTCACAGAAAGAGCAGAATAAAGTCATTGTTAATTTTAATGCTGAAAAATATTTTTTGTCAAAGTATTTTGAGAACGCATTAGTTTTTCCATTTGATTTCTGTCTGTATCACTTGAAAGTGAACAGATAATTTTCAAATTTATCTAGCTAGACACTCATCTCTGATTTAAAATAGAATATGTATATATATATATATATATATATGTATAACAAATGCTTTACCAATCCATTGAAGTTAATTACCTTGAAGTGTAAGTTTAATAAACTAATCACTGGTGTCTACTACTGTGGACTGTGGGTTTATCTGCTGTGCTTAGTATAGACCTAATTTAACGAATCACTACCAGAAATGCTTTGCTTACAAAAGGGCATGAAATATGCTCACCAGCCCTCTCTGCTGCTCATTCCTGTACGAGGTCCATGAAATCCCCAAGTGTGATGTGCAGTTACTGGTAGGACTTCATTCAGCTCTGGTAGGAGCATGTCACACTCTTTGAATAATTCTGGAATAATTCCCTCATCTGACAATAGATGTGGCTCAGGTCATTGATATTTCAATACACATTTCTTTGCCTGAAATTTCAGCTTCATAGTAGACACAAGTAGCAAACAATTGTACCAGCCAATATGGAATCTATTACATGAATAAATTAGCTATACTTCAATGCACAATACTTTACATTCACAAGAACCATAATCCCAACCAACACCTCTATTCCAATCTCAGAAAAGAGCCAGAGACTAAAACACTGCAGAGAGAGTTTTCTACTAAACATTTTTCTGTCAGGGAATCATATTCAGAATGGCCTGAAAGGAAAATGGCTGTACAAAGTATGCACTATATGGACTAGCTATGGTACATCGTGGGGGCAATAGTGGGAAATAACCATTTAATAAAAGTAAATTGACAGTTTATTAAAATTTCATCTGAAATAATAATTACCAAAATACCACATTAATTTATTCGCTTTAACAATAGTTGCCCTTCAAGTCAAAGATGAAATCTACAGGTTCATATTTTTCATCTTTTTTTCGTCTTCCACTTCCTTATGTTCTGACCAGCTCCTGTACTTGACTCTTTAACCACTGGTATTTAGTGTCTTCTTTGGCTTTTCAAAATAGTCCAGCAGCTGCTGACTGATTACAACAACTCCAGTTAATACTGGGTAGATTAGTAGACTGTGGATTTAAACTGGGAATAATCAAGAGGATTAATTTTTATTTTCCTCACCTCCAGTCAGTACATTTAAACCACTAATATTTTTTTTTTCAGCTGTATATGTACTCTTAAAAAGAGGATAATTTAACCTCACTGTTAATATGTTTTGCTTGGCTAGGTTTTATGCTATCCTAACAGACATAATTAGAGTTTTTTTCCTACCTATTGTCAAGAATTTAGTCATGAATTACCAGTGAAGCAAGCCTAACGTTGTCATTTTTACTCAAGCCTGAGTGAAAGCATAAATTAATAATTTAAAAAATTTCTTTATATTCAAACGAATGGAACAAGCCGGAAAATATCTCATTTATTCTGGAAAAAGTAGATGTTAACTCTGAAGCAGTAGCCCAAAGTATACATACTTAAGAAGTACATCTTAAGAAATCTGGAAATGTCACAAGCAGAGGAGCAATGGAATATTTCCTGAGATTTACAATTTTATGGGTATGGTAAATGCTTTGGCAACCACGTTAAACAAAAGTATACTGACTAATTTTTGTATTGTGCAACACAATGCAAGTGGAGATTAATTGCAATATTAAACATTCTTAAAACAAAAATAGAATTGATGTACTAAAAAAGTACTTCCACTGCAGTTACCTCTGACAAAAATTATTCCATTTTTACTTTGGGGCTGGGAAATATTTCACAAAATTTGGAAGAATATCTCAGGAAATCTGTTGCAGAGTACGCTCAACTCAATGAAATTACTTAGGAAATTTGAAGACACTGTTATCTAGTCAACTAAACCCCAGTATCTTCATCAGGGGGATGAGAGATAGCTGCTGACTAATATGCTTAGATACCCCTGTTCTAGTCCAGTCTTGCCTTTAACATTCATCAATCCACAGTTCTGTTTGTAAAGTAGAAGCTATACTTCTTTACCACCTATAACTGTTGGATTAATCAAACACTATTGAATAATTATGGTCAAATAACTGATACACACTGCAGGGTCTGTTAGATTCTACCTCTCCCAAGAAGGATTGACACTACTATTTCAGACAAGCTTAGACTTTGCAAGTAACACTTGACTGTTTTTCCTCTGTTTTGTTTCATTCAAACTGCTTCTATACTTTATATATTGTTAGGAAAAAAATTATCATTATGCTGTTTCATTCCATACTGAGATGAGCACTGATACTCTAACCTCTTTTCATATGACATCCCTATGATTCATGTGTAGGATTACAGTCTTTCAGCTATATGTGCTCAAGAGGAATTAGTGCTGTGCCTAATACTTAATTACTAATGGACTGTAACCCAGATGAATCTGTCATAAATATGGAAAAATTCTGAGCTGATGTTTGCAATTAATTCACTGTAATCTGCAGACACAGCTGAAAAATCAATAAAAAAATTAATGGAAAAAATCCCTTTGAGCAGGATATAAATCACACTGAGAGATTCATTATCTTTCTGTATTTGTCTCTCCATTTTTTTGAGGTGTAAAGACTTTTCCACATACTTACTATAAAAGTCACATCAACAGGAAAGAACCTAACTCCCAAAACTCTCTCTTCCCTGCAAAATCTCAATAAGAAAGCATCAGTACTTATAACAAAAGTACACATTTAGGGAAATTTATCGTGTGAGGTATTAAAAACACCTGTAGGATAATGCAACCATCAGCCACAGCCAGCACAGCTTCATGAGGGCAAAGTCCTGCTTGTAAAACTTAATTTCCTTTTCCAAAAATATTACCCACCTAGTTGATCAAGAGAAGCCAGTTGATGTAATCTTTTTGGATTTCAGATTTTCATACTGTTTCTCACAGTTCCTTCCTGGACAAAAGTTCCAGCACACAGATGGATAAACACATCATGTAATGGGTGAGCAGCTGCCTCACAGGTCAGGCTCAAAGAGTTGCAGTGAACGGGGTGACATCAGAGTGATGCTGTCACTAGTGGGGTTCCACAGGGCTCCATCCTCAGCTCTGAGCTCCTCCATATCATCATAAAGGATTTGGATGCAGGACTGGAAGGGACTGAACAAGTTTGAGGATGATGCAAAGCTGGGAGGAGCTGTTCTCCCTCAAAGGCAGGGAGGCCCTGCAGAGAGACCCCAACAAATCAGAGGGCTGAGCAATCACAACCACATGAAGTTCAAGTGAAAGTGCTGGATTCTGTACCTGGGATGGGGTTACCCTGAGTGTATGTACAGGCTGGGGAATGAGATACTGGAGAACAGTGTCATGGAAAGGGACATGGGGATCCTGGTCAGTGGAAAGTTGAAAGTTGAGCCAAGCATGTCCTGAGGGGTACCAGGCACAGCATGACCAGGTGGGCAAGGGAGGGGATGGTCCTGCTCTGCTCTGAGCTGGGGCAGACTCACCTTGAATATTGCGTGCAGGTTTGGGTGCCACAGCATAAGAAAGATATAAAGCCTACTAGACACCATCCAAAAGAGGGCTATGAAGATGGTGAAGGGTCTAGAGGTCTAGATGGTGAAGACACCATACAACAAGCCACTCAGGTCACCTGGTCTGTTCAGCCTGGAGGAGACTGAGGGGAAGCCTCACAGCTATCTACAACTTCATCATGAGGGGAAGTGAAGGTGCAGGCACTGACCTCTTTTCTGTGGTGATCAGTGACATGACCAGAGGGAGTGACCTGAAGTTGTGTCACAGGAGGTTTAGGTTGGATACTAGAAAAAGTTCTTCACCCAAAGGGTGTTTGAGCACCAGAATAGGCTCCCCAGGGAAGTGGTCATGGTCCTAAACGTGCCAGAGTTCAAGAAATGTTTTACAATGTTCTCAGCACATAGTGTGGTTCTTGAGGCTGTCGTGTTCAGGGTCAGGAGATGGACTTCAATGATGCCCATGGATTCCTTCCAACTCAGAATATTCTGTTATCCTACTATTCTATAATTCCAGGGTAGATTTTACTTCTTCTTAGGACAAGCTCAAGTTCCCAAAATAATTCCTCTAAAGAGGAGGCTCTTGCCACTGACATGGAATAAAAGACAAAACTCTGTAACTAGTTAATTGGTAAACCATTTTCTTTCCTAGTGCAAGTGGAAGTATTATTATTTATGGTTGAGTTTTACGCTTTTATGTTTCTGTTATTCTTCATAATTAATGAGGATGAGCAATATATTTCATAAAATTTAACCCATTTCTTCTGAAGTATACTTACACAGGAAAAGTGTGAATTAACACAATAATGTTTTTCATTTCTGTTTTTAACATTCATTTCAGTCTTTTGTTATGTAGAATTTCTGTTAAAGACTTGAAAATGCATTCTTTGTACTTTTCAATTCACTCCATTGAATTAAATTTGGTTCTAATCCAGATCTTCTAATATCATGAGCTAAAATTACAAATTTATATGTGCATTTGTGAAACATGTATGACAGTAACAGATAAGTGTACATTTTTTCCATTGTTTGGGATAAGGTTCCCTTCACGTGACACAAAAGGTTAAATGGATCCTTCACATGGCTGCTATATTTCTTCTCACAATATGACTTTCTCTTGACAGCTGCTAAAAAGACAAGTAGTCACAAGTTATTTGCTTCTGCTTCATGCTGAGCTCTACATTATTTAGGTAATCATTTGCATGTAGAGCATAGATAACTTTGTTCTTTCCCCCATTTGAAAATAACATGATATAAATTAACAGAACTTCAGCTCATTTTACACTTACAAGTTTAACCTTTGAGAGTCTGTGAGTTGTAACAAAATATTCTTTACATGAGTCACACAGAAAACCTCTGGAAACCCAAGTTTTATGAAAGCAGTACTACTATTTAATATAGGTTACTATGCAATATTTTATTCTGTGTATGCAGGTATAAAATGTGATCCAGAATCCAGCAGTGTTTTGCTGCACGAAGTAGAACAGTATGAGGCATTTCATTTTCACAAATGCAGTGGTACTATCAACATAATCAGCTCAAGTTGTTATTTCATGTGTCAGAATAATTCTGTAAGAAGAACTCATTGAAAGATATGAAAGAAAGAAATCAGTATTTTCCCTTAAAGCCAATTCCTAAATGTAGAAGCCTTCAAATAGAAGCCACAGATTTAATTTGAATTCTTGTCAGCAACCACTAGTGGTTCAGTTTTTCTGTGTGTTTATTGATTTTATTCCTGCCATTACTTGTGACAATTAACTGGCCATGTGTTTAGTGGGGGTTTATCTTTTTAATCAGTCACCATTTGAAGCTAAACCTTAGCCATATATAATGCACTTTTATATTGCTTCAACAAATATCAGTCTTAAAAAAGAGCTTGAAACTCTGTGTCACTGACTTTTTCTATGTATTCAACTTTCATTATCAGTTCTGTATATCCTTGAAGATATTTGTGAGATATCCATGAGACCAAATGACACCAGATATCTTTTGGGCCCATGTTTTTTAGTTTCTAAATGGAAACAATGCTACATTCATTAGCATCCCTTAGAAAATATTATTTGGAGTATCTCCAATAATGAGTTATCTGTTGAATGAGATGGGCATAAATCGAAAGGAGATGAGGGGAAGTCATGGTGTTTTTATCTTCTGTGGCAAGAGCACTTATTTTCCTACCTGGTGTCCATTCCTGATGTGAAAATACATTATTAAATCCTTATCAACAGGAAATAAAATAAAAGGCAGGAACAGCTGAGGTGAGCTAATAACAGCTGCTAGCTACCTGATTCCCTTAGAGCTCCTGCAGTCCCATCACTTTGGCAGGAGTATCAAGGAAGTTAGGGTGACTTTTGAGCCTCGATTCAGATTCTCTTAAGTCATCTGTGGGAGAGCTGACATTCTAATTGCTTCATAAATTGTTTCAGCTCAGAGTTTGTTAAGCACTGACACATTTTACTGAAAAAAATAAAGGCATGTAATTTGACACAGTGACAGATTAATACCTTAGCATTAGATTGGCAGAACAATTAGACAGCTTAAATGTTTCCTACATCTTAATGTCTGTGTTACTTCAGGAAGCCACAGTAAGTCCTGCTTTTCTGAAAGATATGTTGCCATTTCAATGATAGAAGTAAATCAGGCTATCAAAGGATTTAACAGGATTACAAGAAGTCTTGCAGCAAATACATTTAAATCTAGAAAATTAAAATCTAGGGAATTTAGGTTCAGCATGGTGTATTTAGTATGGTACTCACCAGTGGTATCCCATAAGCCGATACTTAGTTCTCATTGTATTTATGCAATTGGTTTTGTGAAAGAAAGTGAAATAATACACTCTGAACTACAGGATAAGTACAATTTAAACAAGAGAAAACTGTGTTTCTACTGGCCTTTCCTATTTTATAATGTAATCAAACTAGTATTCGTCTAGAATTAAGCCTGTTGAATCTGATTTCACTTAACTATAATGTTGTAACAATTTATGTTATTGTCTTCTGCTGACAACCATCAGATCAATATGATTTTGGCCCATAAGAGTAAAAGTATGTGGTTTTTTAGTGTAAAAAAATCCAAACCCGTAGATCTGTTTTTATTATAAACTGTCTTTAAGTTAGTTGTGAAATACTGGTGATTCCTTGAGGAACATAGATGCAATACTATTGAACTGGTATAACCACTAATTTAGGCAAGAATTTTTTTTATCAAGTTGTTCCATAATTCAGAAAACAGTTAAAGAATACTATATTTTAACCTGCTGGAGGTAACTATGATAGAAATAACTATGACTATGTGGAAAATCAGCCAGAAATATTATTGCTTGAGTAATATTTCTTTATTACTTGGGTGATATTTCTTTGGTTATATGATTGAGTCATTTTAAGTAGCTATACAGACTGGTGTAGTATGTTTAACAAGCATAAAAAAAAAACAATCAAAGCTTCGAACTTTCATTAACTTATTGACTGCTCCTCCCTAAAACACAGACAGGTAATATTCAAGGGAAGCAAACCAAAAATATCATATAAAATGCAAACACTTGTGAAAGTTTGATTCTTACACCAGTTTCAGCTTTAATGGACTTCAGAGGTGTGATACGTTTTGCAGCACTACAGGTATAATCAATATTCATTCTGTAACTTTACAAAGAAAGTAATTGTAAAATAGGATGGATGTGTTTTTTCTCAGGAAACAAAATTTTATAAATACTAAATTATCATGTTGGAACTTGAGAGTGGGAGGGGTGTTTTTATTATTATGGGCTTTATGTTTCTGTATGCCTTTGATTAACACTTGAATTAAGTGGTCCAACTGTTTCTGGGTTTTGCTTGTAGTTTTATTACCATAAAATTTTAAGGAGGATTCTAAAATGGATTTTTGGTTGAACTGAGGCCCACTGTCTTAGGGTGATTTATTACTGAATAAGTCAAGACTCTCAACCCAGAAGCAGTTAGGAATTGAATTGAAGCCAAAGTACATGAGAGTTGGCAATCATATCAGTGGAACTGTAGAGATGAAGGGAAACTTTAGAGGTCATTTAATGCATCCTTTCTCTCCCAATGTATGATTAGCTATGTTTATGTTATCCTGGGAAAAAAAAATATTCTAGACATTTGTAAAACTCATCTCAGATTCTTTAACCTTCCATTACTGCTTCATTCATTCTCAAAGACTTTTCTAATTTCTAACCTGATTTGTCATTGTTGCAATCAAGCCATTACTTCTGGTCTTTTCCACTATGGGCATGCAAAACAGACTGTTTCCATTCTTGGCATTTTTTTCTTGCCTTTTAGGTACATTAACAGTGCTCTTTTCTACCATACCTGTTTTCTCTTCTCATTAATTCACTTTCATCCATCTAGAATGAACTTTTTACAAATATAAAGAATCATTGAACTATTTCTATTTTCCTATGACATTGCTTTCTTTGTCTGTTTTATTTTTATTATCTTTAATTGTAAAGGACCATTTAGCAGCACATGTTTCCTTTAACAGACCACTCTGGTCTCTCTTGAAACTGCTAAGTATTAGGACTTTGGACTCATCTCAGCAGTGGGTCTTTGTGGCTTTAGGGATTGTTTAAGAGGAACTATTATTTTCCACCATTTTTCAAGTAAAGTACTGAAAATTCTCACTTTCATTCTATATTCTTCATTCTTTACTTCTATATTTCTTCTTACATTAAAAATAAATCAGATTTTTAGAATTCATCATTTTATATCATTCTCTCATACCTTGTCTCACAATATTAATCATTCCATCAATATACATAAAACCTTTCTGTACTCTCAAGTATTTCCTTAAGCACTGAAAGGAATTTTAGAATTAGGCATGATACACATGAAATTATTCTAGTCCAAAAGAAATTAATATATTCATTACTTCAGTGTAGTTGGCACATCTCAAGCAGTGGATTTGTGTTTGACTTTATTCAGTTGGACTGTTTCAGAGATGGCATGCACTATCTCTGCAGTACACGATAATGCCACATTCAGAATGACAGCAGTCCAAGCCTTGGGGCGCTAAACGCTTCTTGAGATATGTTCAACTGCTGTTTAACTGTATTTAGCCTAAGGTACAGAGGAAGAAATTGCTGATGCTTTCTAACATGTTTAAGTATTTTTATAGTGTTTTGCCGTGTCAGAATATGCCACAGCACAAACTGGGGTGCAGTTCCTGAATTGCTGCAATTAGGAGGCAAGAATTTCAACAACAGTACTGTTGTAGCTGTATATCCCTGTAGACTAGCTTTCTTTTTCCCCCTAAACAGTGATTTTCTACAATATGTACTCACTCAGCTGTTTTCTGCACTATTGTTCCCTGATCATGTAGTCAATACTTGTTAGGTTTTAAGAGATCTGTTGTGTCCCTGATCACACAGCTCATAAAACAGTCATGGCTTTTAATATAAAAGTCATGTAAACGTACTCCACTTTAATCACATAATGGTGTTTCACTTGCATTTTGGATGGTCTTCTGAATGTAACATATGTACAGAATGCAGAAAAAATGGGGCTCATCCAAACCACAGCCTCTTTCTTTGCTATATAACTGTTCCTATTCTTTTTTCTTTTCTCACACTAGCTGGAAGTACTCCACATGCACTTTTTATAGGTCCTCAATAAATGGAACCGTGCAGGGATATTATGGGCCTGTCAATGTGGAAAGCAAAATCTGCATGTAGTCATTGATTTGTCATAGATACTATTTAGAACTCGTCTGCCAATGACTCCTCAGATCCTGTGGACCAAGCAGCAGGGTTTACAGAAGTATTGTTGCACTGCTGTAGTTCTGTGGTTTTGTACTCCTCTAAGGAAAAGGTCTACAGTTAGGAATGCTTTCTGCAAGTGTTCAAATTATTGTGTCTAGATACAGTGTCACTATTGATTTGGAAGGTTTTCCATCTCTAGGGATGAGCAGAACAAACTTTTTGTCAGCTTAAGTACATCTTAAGTCTGTCGTTACCATCAGCTTTGCTTGTGGTTCACAAAAATGAAAAAGTGAAAAGATCTTTACATTTTTCTCCAGTGTCTGTGCTAGAACCATGTCATGACTAGATGTGGGTCTATAAAATATATTGTACAAGAATGGTTGTTAAAAATGTATAGAGTAGAGCCAGAGTGAGCATTCTTGACTATATTTCTGCAATGTGTGTGTAAAATAAAAGCACATAGCTTGTAACATGAAGAGTCATAGAATGGATAGGGTTGGAAGGGACCTTAGAAATCATCTAGCTCCAATCCCCAGGTGTACTTGTTGAGTTCGTAACATTGTTTATGTCCTTGATGAAATATATCAACCCTTTCACCTAGGAAGAGGAGAAGAGAAAATAGTGGAAAACTGCTTGGTTGGAATATTTGAGTTAGTTTCTTTGGCATTAAACTGGAGATAGAACATAATTTTTCCCCTGTCCAGCCTGCAGCGGTAGGTGCCTTCCTTTTTTGATAAGAAGCAACCCTGCTAGCCCTAAGAGGTCAGCTACAATCAGCAGAAACATTAGCATACATATAAATACCTCCAATCACTTAAATTCTTTTGTACAAAGTTTTATTGAAAACATAAAGCATATCACTGGGAATATGAATAGCTGCTAAAAAAAATCTAACTTTCATCAGATAACTTTTAAAAATTTGTGGTGGAAGCTTCTATCAGATATAGTGACAAAGCAGATTTTAAGGCCCTTTAAATTAATGCTTTCCAATTTTTCCCAAGCTGAAGTCTGGCAAGTGAAATCTGTTTTAAAAGTATTAAATTTTGAAGTCTCCATTTACATGTATGTCTAAAAATTTTTCTAAATATCTGCATATTAGGGAGTGGGTTTACAATGGTTGTGTCAAGTTCTGATCTAGAGACACCATGAGAAGATATGCTTGAAAATAACTAAGAGGATACCTTCTGATGACATCTTCTGATGATCTTTTTGTGCAGATAAAAGTTTAAATTTGACTAGTCTATATAAACTCTTAGAACCTAATCCCAAATATACAGATTTCAGTATAACAAGAAATATCATGTATCTTTCTCACTAATTAACAGTGATTTTTTTGTTGTTGTTAATAAGGGGCACTTTAAGCACAAATTTAACTTGATTTTCAGATATGTAGCTGCAGCAGGAATCTGTTGTGCTGCTCCTTGATGATTTGCCAATTCTGCTGACAAATTGTTTGCTGTGTCATATTCCATTAGATATGTCAGTTCTCAGAGGGGTCGCTACTGGAGTATTTAACTTTTAAACTGAGAAGCACTTAAGAAAAGCATTTAGCTTAGAGATAGACATGTTTCAATGCAAATTATACTAGAAGACACAAGTAAATTTATTTTTACTTTCAAATTTAGAGACTATTCAAAACTCCATGGGCTAGGTAATTTGAAATGCTGAGCATAGAGTCCCTACTCTGCAAAAGAGGGTTGATCTGTTTCTGTGAATTTGCAAAAATGCAGTTACTGTGTAGCTAAAGTGGCATGACAGTTTATCCAAATTAGAGGTTAAATCACTGTTATCAACTGCAGTATATAGAAAGCACTCCATTTTTCCTTAACCCACTAGTTTACGTATGTCAATCTTTTAAACAGAAGAGAGATTAAAATGCAACAGGTTTCAAGCCATGTTAGATTAAATCTGTACTCAAATGCTGTACTGATTCAAGCTCTAAGAACAGATGCAAGAAAGCAATGGAGTAGAAGGCTGTATTATCTGTACGTGTCAAATCTTAACTGAAGGTGTTTCAGGGAAAAATATATGGCACTGGCTTTGACAGCCTGAGGGACATGAGGCTGCTGCTGCTGTTCCATACCCCAGGTCCAAACAGTAGCAAAGATGAAGATTTATTCCCAGTAGGCACATACACAGAGCAAACACATACACCAAATATATACTGACTTGTCCACACAGATCACAGACACCCAAAGCTCTCTCGTGAACACAAACAGCATCAGGGGCCACATTCTGTTCTTTTCTCTGGCTGGACAGGATGAAAGACCACTAGTAGTGGATAGTGGAAATCCCATACCTATACATGCACTCATAATATAGAGCCCATTCCCAGGAAGCAGTTAGAAAGGAATTTAATAAGAGGCCAGGACAAATGGTGTTCATCTGGCACAGAAAATAACCAGACAAACTTATTACCCAGCAAACAATTTACATAGGACTAGCCCTTTTATCCCCTTATATCTCTATTTCCCCTCTATCACTTAAACTCTTCCCATGTTTTCCCAATGGTTTCTCCCCTAAATATCATCTAAGTCCTTTGCTATCCCAAATTCCTTTTCCCCATATTTTATAACGTGCTCTGCACACCTAGGCAGCAACCCCGAGTATCGCTATTACTATTATAAAGATGACTTTTCCTCCTGAATCCTCGTTTTGAGTTCCTATCTGCTGCTATGCACCCCTGTGTTCCTCTGGGCCTGGACAGATGGACCTTTGAGGGTCTGATTGCCCTATGGTGGGCCTAGGAAGGTCTGTCAGGGTTTTATTTGGGCTAGTATTGTTCTTCCAGTGTCTCTCTGAGCTCTTCTGTGGGTGTGAAGACGAAGTTTATCACATAACCCAACAGGGCAGCTCAGCAACACAATGACTTGGAGGTTTTTGCTTCTTTAAACAGCATTATGAGGCTGAATTGTACATTAAGCCCTCATGCTTCACAATAAGGAGTTTCAGTATTTGTCCAGAAGTGAACAGGAGAAGCACTACAGTGTGAAATGATACATTTTCAAGTGCATGATTCAAAGACCACCAGCACGGGAAGGATTTTTATAAACCTATGTATTGCTGACTCAAAATTTTTTGACCTAAAAAAATACTCCAGCAGATATAATGAGATGCTAATTGTTTCAATCTGGGAAAAACCCCAAACTC
The DNA here is from genome assembly GCA_013397155.1 of Irena cyanogastra. Classification (NCBI taxonomy): domain Eukaryota; kingdom Metazoa; phylum Chordata; class Aves; order Passeriformes; family Irenidae; genus Irena; species Irena cyanogastra. The sequence continues at coordinate 65,017 of VWZV01004363.1, forward strand.
AAACAAGAAAAGAAAATGTTTTCAATAAACATATATTCTTATGTTTTAGATAAAGATCAGACATACTGCCTCGATCAGCTGTTGCTAGTATTATACCACAGTAATAATTAAAATACTTGAAGCAAGCAAAATGTTTAATGGCCATTTTTTTAGAAATGAGGTGCTGGTTCAAATAGTTTATGGAGATTTAAGAGAATTGGCCTGGTTGTAAAAATATAAAAAATTCTGCTTAACAATCAAAGCATATCAGGGCAGCTGAGCAGTTAATTATGCTTCTTATCATTAGGGAGAGCCAGAATAATGCTAATTTAGCTGACAAATAGAGAATTTACCTGTTACCATCCCCATATTCTGTGTATGTTTGCAGAACGCAGTCATCTGAAAACTGATAGGCTGATAAGTTTTCACAGTATTGCATTCTTCACTGGGAAAAAAAAAAAGGGGGAATTGTGTCTAAGGGCAATGGCCTTAAAAATAAATCGGGGGAAAAAAAATTAAAAAAAGAAAAAATCACTCAGTTCCCTCCTCCCAGCCTTACATCTCTCAGTTATAGGGTTACTCAGTTATCTAGACACCAGAACTATTTCCTCATTGAAATCATATTTCATATTTAAAATTTCACATTGAAATATGAAATTGTATACAGTATTCAGAATACATAAAATAAATTCTATTACACGTTGGCACTTGTCAGTAACAAATAGTGTACACACGCTTTACAATACTGCAACAAATTATTTATTAAATTAATATTTAAATGCCTGAAAAAAAAAATCAGGATAGGATGAAGATAAAACTGACTTTCAAGAGCTTTTGCAATTCTATCAGGATTAAATCCACAGATGTTGAAATGAAATATGCTTTCTCTGCAAGCACCTGTTGTAAATATTTTAAATTAAAATGGTTTATTCTGGAAGAGCAAAGAATTTTTGGTTGTGAGGCTTTGGTTTTTTGTTTGTTTGTGTTTTTTTATCTTCGGCAGTGGTATTTTTTATCAACATATTAAAAAAATCACAGTTGGAATTGTCATAATTTGAGAAGGTATTCTATCAGCCAAAATCAAAGAAAAATAGGCAAAACAAAACTAACAGAATGAAGGCTGAGCAGGCCTTTGAAGGCATTTTCATAAGACATATTGCAGGCAAAAAATTACTGTTCACAAAAACTTTGGTGTTGTTGTGGGAAGGTAGAAAGATGCCACAGCCCAAATGAAGTACCTGATTATGTTTCTGTGTTGAAGTTCCTTGTTCCCTTTTAAAATAATTGATTTTTTTTATAAAACATACCTAAATATTTCATCAATTAAGTCATATCATATGAAAGTCATATCAAACACACTCAAAAAATTCATTTTTTGATTTATGTTCTTTGTCAACTTTGTTTGAATATCATGTTGTTACTTTGTAGGCAGTTCCAGTTATTCCTTTAGGCCATAAAGTAGACTATAACTGAATAAAAGCAAGGTATAAGAATCTTACCCATTCCCTTAAAATAGTTGAGGTAGCTTTTAAATTCAGTTGTATGCAAGTGTCAAAATACAAATATTAAATATACCTGCATTGCAAACAGATAGAAGTAAATCCTGCAGGCCTCTGAACTTTGCTGGCTTTTAGTGAAAGCTCTTACAAGTACAGAAAACTTAGACATAGTGAACAGGAACAGGCCACCTTCTCACATAGTTAGTCACATATAAAATGCTTCTCTTTAGGCTGCACTCAGATTCATCCCCTGCCCTACCATGCACATATACACACAGAATGGCTTTATTTGTACTATTGATAAAGTTTATAGCAGAAGTTTTGTATGCTTCTACAATTACTGATTGTACAATTTATGTAACATATCGTCCACTGACAACTCAAGTGTCCAATCCTCAGAAATACAGGCAGAGGGGTTACATTATATGAAAATTCAGTCCCTTTGTCAATAACAGATCTGCTCATTAGCAGAGCATTAAGTATTTTTGTAAGTATTTGCAGGGTGCAGGGTCTCAGGATCCTTCCACATAAATTCTGAGTAGTGTCTGCAAAAAAATTCAAGGAAAGGTATTTTTAATAATTTCTAAAAATTGGCAGTGTGGAGTTAAGTGCTTCTTTGACTCTTTCAGACATCAAAATTAGTTCAGTACCTAATGCCAAATGCTTCTGTAATTGATTTACAGGCACGAGAAGAGGATTATTAGACTTTTTTTTTTCTTCAATTATTAAGTTGAGAATAACTGTACAGATCTGCTTTTTGCCTCTGGGCATATGCAATGTGAAAAAATTATTACTGAGGAACTTACTGCCACATTCCTACTGAGACCTTTAAAAATACCTTTTGTGAATGTAAGGATTCTCAGTTTCAGTGGAAGTCACTCTAATGTTAATTTGTAAAGATAATTCTCTTTTCTTTTCAGATTCACGGCCTCTACCAGATGTAGCCCTAACAGGGAAGTGCACCCGAGAATGTGATGAATATGGCCACTCAGACTCCTGCTGGATGCCAGTCCGCACTTCTCCGGAGAGAAAGCAGAAGAGCCAGCCAAAACTCTCCACTTTCATGCCTGTTGATGAGCGGGGCAGTCAGGAAAAGCTGGCCAATGGAGAAGCCTCCCTCATGGGTGATCGCAACAGAAACCTCCTCAACAAAAAGTTGACCTCATCCTATGAGACCTTCAGCGCAGCTAGTTTCAGCAAAAACGAAGAAGGCAATCCAGAGGATATCCCCCTTACACAGACAGGGGAATACAAGCCATCTCCTGTCAATACTCTAACTAGAAGAGAAGTTTACCTGTAGGCTAAAAGCAGCAACAAAGTTCTTTCATAATGTAAGAAAGAAATGGGGCAAAAGTCTTAAAATCACAGCAATTTTAAGAAAAAATGTGAAACAATAAAGAGGGGGCCACCAAAGAGACAAAAGATCTGCCTGCCACTTCTGCCTCCATAGCAGGCATGTAATTATACTGTCTGCCTGACTAAACTGTACAATGTAGAAAACATTGTTGTTACTTGCATGTCTAATTCCCCCTTGCTGATTTTTATTTTCCTAGATCTATGGTTGCAAATTCCTCCCATAGTAGCAAGCTTGATTAAAAAGAACACAACACACTGTTGTTCCCCCTCTGCAGAAGCATGAATTAAGCCACTCATTTTGTTTGTTTGTCATCTGGCTTGTTGAGGATAACAGGTCAGGGAAAATGTATTCAAAACATACCATCTGAATATTGCTGATCCCCATCAGGGACAATCCTTCAGAAACCATAAAGATATAGGATAAATATAAAGGAATAATCATTAATAGGCACTTTGTGAAGACCACAGCTTTAATACTCTCACCTCTCATCTGAGGCTGGAAGCAACAGAAATACATTCAGCCTGAGACTGCAGTCAAAAACATGGCATACTTTCCCGTGATTCATGAACTCTGGTTCTGATTTATCCATTGAACAAATGTGTCTTGCTGTGTCTCTCTCTCTTTCTCTCTCGTTCTCTGCAATGATTATTTCAATGTAAACACAATTACTAACACTTATACCATAGGATAGCAATGATAAACTGTTGAAATCGTTATTTTGGGCAAGACTAACATTTAGCTGGGAAGATTGTAATAACAAAAAGGCCAAAGATCACACAATGGATCAGGGGAACTGCTAAGTATTGGGGCTTGACTTAGAAAATAAATGTATTCACAAAAAACACATGTACTCATAACACAGCTTCAGTTACATTCTACTCAACAGCTCAGTTCACAAGCTCAGATGACAAATTTTTTCTAGTGTGGTTCAGTTGAATGCCCAAAGGAACTGATGCTTTTTTTGTAATGACATGATACCTTGCAGCACATGCTGCATATGATATGCTGCATATGCTAGTTCCAGGGAATTTTTAAGATCAAAATTAAAAAGTAATAGTAGAAGAGAAGGCCATGTTAGTGGGAATGCTTGATGGGAGGGAAAAAGGTGGACAATGGGATAATGCAGTAACAAGACAACATTACAACTCGGATACAAAAGCTTCTTTTCAGATTGCAAAGCATGGTTGCTAAGTCTGGTCATCAGTGTTGCAGCTTATCAACTGCTTCAATTATGTCAAAGATCATGATAATGAAAGCTTTCTTGAAACCAAGTGCATTAAAACCAAGAGAAGTGCAATACTAAATGATATCAAGACTCACAACATTTAGCATTAGTAAAAAATGGTCTGATAAACAGTGGTTTGATACCTAGGAGGTCAAGAAGAGTTAAAAGGAGTCCAAGCTACCATATGCAAGAGCTGTAACAATTATCATGGTGAGTGCTTCTTGAAAGGAAGAGGAAATGAAACAGGGTTTTGTGCAATAAAAGCAACAAAACATGCAGAACATCAACCAATTGCTTTGTAGTTGATGCTGTATTAATAATCACAGACAGAGCTCAGACATTCAGACAAAAGTGACAATCAAACAACACAGCAAGGACAGCTCAAGGATGGAGAAAGCATTCAGATCCCTGGCTGTTGAACCTGGTGTGAAGGCATGGCTAGACGGCTCTCTAGTAACTGTAGTCATAACGTAGCTTTGGGTAGTTTCTTGCTTTGAAGAATTGCATAGAAATAACCTTAAACAGTCTAAGGTAGAGGTTGGTAAATCAAATCAACTCATCACATTTATCTTTTGAATTCACTTCTCCGTATAGTGGGTTGTGCCATTACTGGCCTTTTTATTCTCCTCTCTAAAGTTTATTTTCTTCAAGTAACATTAGTTTGTGTATAGCAGTTATGATGAATGGGCACATTTTAGAAAGAAAATATTAAAATCAAAGATTAATAATGATTGAACATTTTTGTGTTTAATTATTTAAGTAATATGGGGAGATGCAAGCTAGTACTTTGTTATGAGACTGCGTATAGCAGTTACTGCTTTGTATAATCTGTAAGTACCTGTTTAAAAATGCTTCTAAAAATGCTTATGTAATGTAAACACATTTTTCTTGCACGTTTCAACAGAATACACAATTGCATAACACAAATGTTCAACAGAACTTCCTTTAATAAGATCTTATTTAATATTACACACAAGAAAATAAATTAGGTAGCTGGGTTCCGTATATTCTTAGACACTTTTTCTACAAGGCTAATAATACAGGTCATAGTAGACCTTCAGATTAAATGGATCAGCAGTCACTCACCAATTTTTGCACCACATAAGACAGTCATGAAATAATTTTCTTGTGTGCATCTCCTTAGATCTAAAATGCGTGAAAGAATTTTTTAAAAAATTCTATCTACTGTAAGTATTCACAGTAATTCTTGTGGAACTAGCCACTATTAATATGCTGATTACTCTTCTGACCTGGCATGACATACAAATATATTTTGTGTTTGTATTTTTCCTCTTTATTTGAAATAGGTTAAATCTGGTGTCACTCCATAAATAGAGTGCTTTTGTATAAAAAACAAACAAATAAAGCTATAAAAATAATTAGGGTGAATGCAAAATATGCAACTGTGCCTTTTATACCTATTATTATGGTAAAGTGGTAGTTGGGTTTGGACACTGAGGGGTAAGGGGCTATTCCCAACTTTTTTGAACCTGTATATTTACCTGTGTTTATTTTCTGAAGAATTATAAATAATATATTTAAAAACAAGCCTTTTGCCAAACTCAGTTAATGGACCAGTCTTAAGCATTATTAACACAAGGCTGTGGTTTAAGTAGGTCTTGAGGATTTTTTTAATTACTATTTGTGTGGGATTTGGGGTTGTTTTAATTTGTTTTTAATTCTGCTGCCTGGAAAAGTATGATCAGTCTATACGGTAGTTATTTAGCAAGGTGTCACCAGTTCATGTTGCCAGGAAAATTGACAATTTTTTAATAGCTCTTAGCCTTCATCACATTTTATTTGTACAGTATAGAAATCATATTTTTCTTTCCTTCCATGGGAAACTCAAATGAGCTTTGCATGTATTTTACATTAGGGCACCTTTATAGATTGATGCGTTAATATATAACTTTATATGTATTAGAAAATTCAATAGCTTTGGTCTAAAATCTAAGGCTTACTCCAGATCTCAGACCCACTATGTTTATTGAATATGGTTTCTGACTGGCCTGCTGCCTGAGTTTCAGGAAAAAAAGTTAAACATTATTTTTATGTGGGGGAAGAACTTAAATGGGATTGAAATGATTGGCTGAAAGGCTACCCTAGAAGTTGTCAAGCAGAAATATCATAAATATGGATAAAGATCATGCCATAAATCTGGCCATCAGCAAATGCTTGTAAGGAAGTTGAACAACAAAATATTTTTTGTTCTGTTTCATTGGTGATAAATATACAGAGTTTCCTTAAGAAAAGAAGCAGATGAAAAAGCAATAGAAATGAAAGCCTATCAGTTAAGTTGTATTACTGACTGAAAGAGTGTAAACACTGGGAAGAAGACAAAATTCACCAGCTACCTGGGGTATGCTTTCAGACAACTTTTCCTAAATTTTAAAGCACTTGCATTCAGTGTGGTACGATCTGTTTGTAATAATAATCATTGACTATTGTTCTGCAACTTGGATGTTGATAGTGAAGCAGAGAACAATTTATCATTGTTTATTATGAGTCACTATGCACGCAACTATGCTAAACATGGCAAAATGTATTAAACGCTAGTCCACCTCTATTTATGAAATATTTACATAATTTAATTTGCTTTTGTACAGTTTTATGTAAATAAATTGCTTGTCATTTTTGTCTCTGCAAATTAAAATATAACATGTTCAACTGGTTGCCCATTTGCCAGTTTACTTTCTTGGACAATCTATTCTAATTTTACTATATTAAATCATCTGCTGGTTTCAGTATTTAGTGGTATTTTGAATAGCAAAGATGAACACTGCCTTAGTAACTGATCACAGATTCATCTGCAGGGGTAGCTGAGGTTTTACCTGTCTTCAGAGTGAAATTCAATAGAGGTGAGACTGCTGTCACCCAGGACTACACACAGGTATTTTCACAGCAGAAAGAGAGTACTTGCAATCTGAACAGTTGTTTCGGATTACTGTTCAAAAGGGCTTATTTTTAAAATGTGTTCAACACCTTCCTAGTAAGTGGAATCACAAATCTTTAGTAAAAATCCATGTATTTCCATTATGGAATGGCAATTTTCTTATTATCAGCAAGGCTGCTGTTTTTTCCCAGAAGTTTAGAACTATTAACACATCCTAAAATGTCAGTAGAGTGTCTATACAGAGAAAAACAACATAATTAATGCAGAATTTCAGGGGGAAAAAAGAGATAAATAAAAGTCTCCAGTTCTCTCTGGCTGTGAATCAAATTATCCATCTCAGCATAACTGTACATCAAGAATGAATCCTACTTGAGAAGGAACATCTAAGAAGAAAGAGTTTATTCCTTAGCTGTCTGGATCACACGTAGCTTTTATTGTCTTTGTTTGTTTGCTTGTTTGTTTTAAAAGAGCAGGTTCTAAAACAGACATTAAATTGGGATTTGCATCAGTTACAATATGTGAAAAAAGTGTTTGTGGGGAGAGGGATCAAAGGTCAAAACTCTTCTCACACCTCTGTGTTATGCAAAATACAGAGTTAATAGAGACCTTGCAAACCATTGAATACAATTTCCCAGTAAATATCCCAGAAAGTGACATTTATATCCTTTTACCTTAGTTACAGGTTAGGCTTTGGATTTTGTGAATACAAATGAGCCAGAACTTTTTTTAAAATACTTTACATTGCAAGCTTCTTTCTCTGAATGTGCTTTAAGTTAACGTTTTCTAGTCTTCTCTAATGAATGCGTCAAAGAAGATTCTTCCTTCCACAAGGAGAGCTCTGAATCTACAAGCCTATGGAGAAAGTTTAGTTAACCACCTGACCCTGGATCTCTCACACTGCACTTGAATGAGCCACCCCTCCACCTATTTCAGCAGTTGCAGTATTTTAATGAGTAACTTCAATCAAGCTTTCAAGTTTATTTTATACTAGTTGTAGTATGCAAGGCATGACCTTATGTTTGTTTGTCTTTTATCTGCATTTTCTTATTTACCCACTGCATCCAGGAAGGTGATTACAGGAAGATAAAATAAATTTCCTGAGCCACTAAGAGTGGTAAGAGAGGATGATATAAACTAGCAAAAGCAAACAATTTATGCTCCCCTTTAACCCTGGCATCATTTCTCCCTCCTGTGTTGCAGTAAATTGTAAATCTTATGCAGAGACTGAAATTAATAAATGTGACCTAGGCAGAAATAATTTCTTGTCTTTATTGAGCCTCCCGAGGGGAGCGCATAGAAGATGCTTAATAGTTCATAAACATGCAAATCATCTAGCCTTTGCTAGAAAAGAACGCAGTGCTAGCGTTAGATGAGTGTATTCCTTAGTAAAATTATGGGATTCTAGACAGGCAGTTCATACAGCTCTTTCTTCTAAAGCAAGTACACCTGCCTTAAAGACTGAGACACACTTACCAGGAAATTGGGGGGTGAGGGCGGTGGGAAATGCAAAATATCTATTCTGAACTTGTGTGGAATAGCCTCTGGGAAAGAAGGGAACAGAGGACAGCAAATAGGTATAATGTAATTGGTACAGAATTGATAGAAATATATCCCTTTAGGACTTTCAAACCGATTTAAGGATTTGAAAATAGGGAGATATTTATGCATAATTTGTAGCTATCTATGGTATGGTACTGTAATTTATAAGAAAGGATTGTTTTTAATTATTAGGCATGTGATTCTATTTAAAGTGGTGTTTCTAAAGATTTAGGTAATGGTCAAAAAATGTTTATATATTAGTATTTCTTTTTGTTAGCTTACTAAAGCAAATTTCAGGAGGCTTCTACTTCTAAAGAATTCACTGTAGGAGAAGACAGTTTTGGAATGACAAAATAGGCAAGATATAGTTTTCATATTTCTATTCTATTTTCAGAATAACAACCAACTTTTTCATGTTCATGGTATAATAATAAATGAAGAAACCCCAACACTTTTCAGCTGTGCTTTTAAGGATAATACTGAGAGAACAAAGAAGCCAAGGG
>VWZV01004368.1:458-101501 GCA_013397155.1 Irena cyanogastra
CTGGTAATCACAAAGTGGACTTCCCGCACCCCATTTTTGTCAATCAATTTACTCTTATTTACTTGCTGACTAGCAATGTTTGAGGTAATACTCTTGTGAGATATAACTTCCCTCTCTGAAATCCACATTGACTCTTTCTTTTATAGAATTAGTGGCATATGGAGAAATATGATGTGTTTTGCTATTCATTTCTAGGGTTGTGCCAGGTACAGAGGTTGGACATTTTGGGTTTTTTTGTCCCCCATTTCTGCCTATCAGCCCTCTAGTCCATGTATAGTATCTTGTTTGCTGTTTCTCAGTATCATTCTTTCAGCTTCTCCAGGCATTTTTCCAATAGAAAATTGGCAGGAAGAAAAGTTGCCTTTAGTGTCCCCTTTCCTCCTTGTATTAGTACATCCCTTTGGAGAGCCATACTGGTGAGAGCAGCAATTGCTAAATCTGAAATCCGGGGATCACAAAACATCCTTTTGTGTTCAGCACTACTTTGTTGTTCTCTTCATAAGTTTTTCTTGCTGTTTCTTTAAGTTGTGGGCAGATGCGCACAATCAAGTATCTCTGCCCACATTTATTTTTATCTGCCGATCTCTAGGGTGTGGACTGATTTTATTTCACCTGCCTCATTACTTATAAGAAATTAATGATTCCATTTACATTAACTGTGAGTAAATAGTGACTGTTATAAGAATCTCCTGCATTAGCATCTATGCCAACCCATAAAAGTAGTTCTGTAAGTAGAACTGAGGTTTAGACCAAGATGTAATTTGTGTTCAGTTATTCTGCTTTGAGCAATTTCTAGTGCTTTGTTCTTTCTAGGCTGGTTTTGTCNCTGTACAGAATGGAGAACCTACATGGCAGTGCACCTGTGCATCCTTCAATGCTCTTTCTTGAAAAATAGCCAAGTTGCTTAAGCAATTTATATAGTGTACCTCAGCTGACCAACAAATAACTTATGGGATTTCAGAGGGAGTCAAAAGAAGTGTGTACAAATAATGTAATATAGCTGGATTTTTAAGAGACTTTCAAGGAAGGTCCTCATCAAAAGTTTTGGAAGAAACTGGCAGACCATAAGGAAAAAATACTTGTATTGGATAAGGAGCTGAAGAAAATGAAACATAAAATAAGAGTACAGGGTCAGTTTTCACAGTAAATGGGGGTCACCAGTTAGTCTTCTCAAAAGAAGGGAGAAATAATGAGACAGCTGTCTGTCAGTGATACTGTTATAGAAAGAAATTAAAACAAGGACCAAATATAGAGAACTGCAAAAGGAGATTACAAAGTCCATTTCGTGGCTTTGTGAAAGGTTGTTAGATAAAATCAGTGTAGGTTACTGTCAATTCTTAGGCAGAGAAGGTGGGGTATTCCTTGCATATGAAAGGACAGAGTTTGAGACATCTCATCACTCAGTAGTAAGATCTTGGGCTTATAATACTTCTAAAGAGAAGTAAAAATATTTGTACTGCATTCCTTTAGCAAAAGATACAAATAGAAAGAGTAGTCCTACAAAACCTTTAGCTTAGCATCAATCAAAAGAAAACCAATTCAATGTTATTAATTACTTGCAAGGGAGCATAGAACAAAACAACAAAATTTATGTTTCTTTGTACAACTGTTGTATTACTGTATTTTGAAGACCATATGAGTTTACAGTCCCCCTCTGTCTCTATAAAGATGTTAGAACTTGGCAAGATTCTGGGCATGATGGCAAGGCTCACCATGAAGCAGTATTCATATAAGGGACATATAAACAAGCCAGACTTTTAGTTTTGTAAAGAAGTCCTGAGGAATATGAAATACAGAAGGAACCACCTCTGGTGTGGGGAATTCCTCAGCTGTAAATTAGTGAAGTCTGTTGTGGGGGGGAAGGGTAGCACTCTGCTCACTCTGTTTTTAATCTGTCTGCTGTCAGGTACTGGGCTAGATGGAGTTTTAATCTGGCCCACTACAGCCATTCTTATGATCATATGGGTTAACAACCTGAATTAGCCTACACTGTGGTCTGGTTATGCCGGTGGAAAAGAGTGGCAAATGCTGTCCTCAACTTTATCTCATGCACAGATCCTCAGCAAGTTCACTGCTTTTGTTGTAGTATGTGCAGTTGGAGACTAAGCCTGTATATAACTGAATGTAAAGTACAGTGTGTCAGTGGTTTGAAATTTTTGCATGTATTCTTTAAAACATACGCTGAAACTCAAGAGGGTCAAACAGTGCTTAAATTGGATGGAAATCCAAATAATTTATGACATGAAAAGCTCAGTTAGGGGCCCAAACAATGTTTCTTTTTCTGGTGACATGATAATACAGCCTTCTACATATCATTACTGCAAAATCATGTATGTATTTCCTATATATAAGTACTTTTAAGAGGAATATTCTCTCTTTTTCACCCCCCACCTTTATTTCTTTTCCTGCTATTTTATAAGAGCAGGAATAGAAATTCTTCATGATTTTTTGTGTTCATCTTCCATGCTTAGGAGACAAAAGAAGCAGAATTCTGGCCAAATTTATAGATTTCCAACACTGGTATATGTAGTTGATAAAATGTAATCTTTAAAGGATGCTAGTTGTGTGGCCACATGTGCTGAATCATTTTTAGATCTAACACCTAAACTCCATCCTAATGCTGGCTTCACGCCAGCATTCATGGTTCATGGAAGCATCCACAGGACTACTTACGCATTCCCAGATGTGGTATGTGTGCCTTCCTATTCATAGAGGCTTGCTGCCTTCCAAATTAGTAAAAATCTGCAACACATATGCTTCCAGAAACAGTCTCAAAATATGATGATTTAATAGAACATTCCTTTCTGATTAGGAAAACTACTTCCAATGAACTATCTGCTTAAAGATTTTTATCAGACATTCAGACTACTGATTCTGCTTTTAAATGATGCTTTCCTTGGCTGTATATTACCTCATTCTGACATCTCATACAAGGAGATTAGTTTTCAGCTTGTAGAACACCAGTTTAAAAGCATTCCCGCTTTTATATTAAGCAGAGAGAACAGCTCATAAATTAACACTTACTTTGTTATCAGTGTTCTCAGTGCCTCAAAGTGTTTGAGCTGCCTTGATGCACATTAACCATAATAATTGTCAGTCAGGCACACAGACATAAAGGATATCTGATGATCAGTATTTTTTACAGTGAGAGTACACGGAAGATATTATGGCTCTAACACATGAAACAAAAGTGTGAGATAATGAACATAGAAACATAAGACAAAAAAAGTGATTCAACGAACTTCAGTTTGACAGTGCAGATGGTCATTTTTTTTGGTGGTGATCCTAGGCTTCTGGGCCTTCAGCAGTAAGGGTTTTCTCCTTATTCTCTTCCCATCTAAAATATCCTCTGTTCTACCCTTTTTTATCCAGAGGAGCTGATCTCCAACAGTGTAAAACCCACACGTTGTTGTTCCTTGATTCACAGCAAATATTAGGTGTAGAATTGGCTTTACGGGCAAAGGTCTTGATTTGTTTTTGTTACCATGCTCCACAAAACATTCAGAGTAGTTTTCAAATACAGGTTCACAGAGATCACATGATAATAATTGAAAGACTACTGGTTGAAGGAGCTACTGAAGTGGAAAATGAAAAGAAAATTAGTTTCTGAAGTTTGAGACCCATTCATGAAATTAAAATCTTTGACAGAATTAAAAAATCTTTAGTTATGGAATCCTTATTTCTTCTTCCCTAGTGAAGGAGAGGGGGGAGAATCTTTCCACAGACATTTTAGGGTTTTAATAGTAAGGTTCTTCTTCAATTTTCCTATTCATTGCTGTTCACAACTTTCCCAAACTCACCAAGATTTTCACATGTAGAAGATTTCTCAGAAATTGCTTCTGCAATATAATGCCTAATCACCAACAAATATACAAGCATTTCAGCCACACCAGGGAGAGGATTTAAGATGATTCACCCTTGGATTAGCACCAGCCCCTTCAATGCAAGATGATGAGTTTCAGTCACTTATATTAATTTCTCAGCCAGTTTTGTAGAAATGCTAGAAGCTAGCACAGCATGTGAGTAATATGATACACAACTCTACTAATATAAATGATAGCTTAGCTGTAGAGTTGGTGAACAAATGATTTGCTATTGTAACCTAATACTCCAGTCTAATTTGATGTTGCTAGAGGCTGGAAGGAGACACAAATGCAAGATGTAAATTTCTGTTTAATGCAGTGTTTGATTGCCACAGATGGCTATACTTGTAGGCCAAGACAAGTAAAAAAAGATAACTTTATGGATTGGAGGTATTTTGCAAGGTTTTTACTGCCTGGAAAAGAAAATTGAAGATGTAGGTCAGAGCAAAAAAGTGAAGTGGGAAGCATGGAAGAGATGCACAGATGATTTGAATCAAATACAAAATTCAGCTTTTTTCAAATCTGATGCTTTAAGGAATCTGAGTCTGTTCTAATGAAGTTCACTGTTCAGTCTTTTTACTGACTTCACTGCAATATTCTTTTTATAGCCAAACATCTCCATTAATCAAATGATGTAACACTTTTTTCTTTAAAGAGTAACTCTGTGAATCTACAGGACTTGACTTTAGTTGTTAATTCCCAGCATCCTCAGAACATAATTCATTCTTGCTCCTTGAGTGAAATTATCCGAGTTACCAGTTGATGATTTCCCTGTTACTGATCTTTTTTGAATGGCTGAATTTAGTATCTCTTTAGCATTTGCCATCTTACTTTCTAGATCTGGAAGGTCTTTGGGTTTTTTGAGTTTCCTGGAGTTAAATGAGAGCAGGAAAACTCTACTGTCCTTCCTGCTTATAGTGAGATCCTCAGGGGACTCGAAGACTGGAGCTCTGTGAATTGCATCCTTGTACACATATGGAAGGAGTCCTTAGGCTGCCTTCATTCATTCATTAGTGATTAAAGGGGTAAATGTTTTAACCTAAAGGTGCTAAGAATTCAAGAGATGACCAAATGCTTGAATCTGTAAGTGAACAAGGAAATATTGGCTCCTTTCCAAACCTTCTGAATCAACCTGTGGGGGTTCATTTTGTGAACTGAACCCTGCAGGATTCACACAGCTGTAGAGAGAAATCTAACACCTAGTCCAAATGAGACAATTCCAGGATCCAGCAAAGAATTCCTAAACCACACAAGACATAAAACTTGCTTTGTGAAAGTCTTGTTTTCATTTTTTAATCTTAATGCAATTTATCCATTTATTGTCTATGTCCATTTATTGTCTATATCATTACTAATAGTAAGTAACTATTCTTTACTTCAGGACAAATCATAACACCTACAGTGAGGTTTTCTGCAGGAAAACTGTTGTTGAAGTCTCTTTGCTCCAGTAAAATCTGAATTACGGTCTTATATTATGACCTTGAATTATTTTATTGGATGTTTCATGAAGTACTTAAATAAAATCAATATAGCTCTGAGCTAAGACGCCATTCATTTTTTCAGAATTCTGCTTTCTTCATAATAAAGGACTTTGAGGTTGCAAAGTAAGGACTAAAGAAATTGTAGACGGCTTAAGTGTGCCAGTGTGGATTATTGAATTAGTGATGTAGGGGAAAACATAAAGAGAAATCTAGCTAGATTGTAGGAAATCAGGCATAGTTAATTGATGCACTCGGAGAATGTATTTTTTCATGTTGTATATGCAAAGAGCAAGCTGAGAAGTATAGTTTTTGCTTCTGGAAGACACATGTATATACCAAAATGTATCGTTTCTCAGGAATATTGTAAAGTCATTAATCATTAAGTCTTGTGCTTCCCTGTATTTATGGAGTAGACAGACAGAATTCAAGAGGATAGTTCTGAAAGTCATTCAAATGCATATATATGCTGTTCAAAGTGGAGGTGTAAATGGAAAAAGGCTTTTTTACTTTGAAACACCATTGCCTATTTCACCTTGAGATTTGTTAGCCTTATTAGCAACTAAATAAGCAATAGCATGTTGCTGCTGTAGTATGTTGTAGCTCTCTCTTGAATACTAAGATCATAAGTAGTAAACTGAATATAAATTAAATTAGTACAAATTAGGAAAGCACTATTTTGAGGTAGAAGTCTCTGATGAAACAACTGCTACATGTCTTCCCTTGCTTAGCTCTGTTTCTTTTTTCAAAGCATGTGTCCTAGTGACATGGGATCCACAAACACTTAACAAATTGTTCCAAGGGCTAAGGATCATTGTATTAAGAAGTATTTTATTTCCAGTCTTGATTTATCTGGGTTTGGTTTCCATTTTTTTTTTAATCTTCTTACAGCTTTATCCACCATGAAAATGAGTCCTCTATTGTCTAACACATCATCCCATATGTACATGTGAAACATAGTAAAGTTCCAACATCGCAATAAGTATTTTAACTCACTTTGTCATACTATTAGTAAAAACATTTTACTTACTTTACTTTAATTTAGAGTATCTCATAGGTGGACACTGTTGCTAAGAATTTTTCAACAAATTTCATGCATCTAAATCTCTGTATGTGTCACTGTGTTCTAGCAAAATAAATGAGACACATACTGTGCAGTTTTGCCAGACCTGGAGCAGACGTGGAAAAGATATAAATGTGTCAGTATTACAGGAGGGAAAATACATAAATGCACATGGTGACTCTCTTAAGTCTTGGGCTCAGTGTGATACTAATTCATTTTGGTGACATTTGGAAAACTTCTCCCAACATTAATAATAAGTTTATAGTGGGGGGTAATTCTGACAGACACAGTGTTGAAATAAAAACTTGAAAGAATGTCCATCAGATTTTACAGGTGCATAGAACATGTATTTGCAGTTGATTGATGATCTTTTTGTTAAAGGTTGACATAATGCTGAATGGAATGTTTTGTTTATATATGGTGGTCTAGTTTATTGACCAGCACCAAAATGTATGACCAATTTGGGACTTCATACAGTGTCTCTTTTTCTTCTTCTTTTTTTCTTTTCCCTGGAAGAAATTTCCGTATTTGTCTTCTCATATGATTATTGGGATATGGAAACTCTTTGATTATTTTATAAATATGATTTTCTTGAAATAATTGCTCCTGTAAATGTTATTCACTTGAACTAAAAATTTAGATGAACAAAACAAAATTTTAAGCAATAGTTAGGGAAAGGATTCTGTAATCAACCTTCTGCACAAATGTTATAGAAATTAGGTTTTTTTCTGAAAATGACAATAAGAGTTGGCATGTAATTTGAGTAGACCTGTCTTCTGTTTGACTATTTCTTTTTAATTTTACTTAAAAAAGAAATCTGGGGGAAAAAAGATCTGAAGATGTCTATCCCCAATGGTTGTAAATGGAAGAATTGAAAAGATGGTGCCAGTATTTATTTCTTCTATATGATCAAATCAGTGGAAGGAGGGTTGTCTTGAACCTCACTTCCCATTCAAAATCTTAAGACTAAAATGAATTCTCAGCTGCAGCAGCTACTTATCTACATACTGAATTGGTTTTGAAATTATGAAGTGTTGTGTACTCAAAGCCATTCTTTATATTCATGTAAAACTTAAACTTTCATCTTAACTACAACATATACGCTGCTCTTACTTGTAGTAAATGTGAAATGAGAACCTTTTCAGTTCTTCAATCAGTTTTGTTTGCTAAAGTTGGAGTCTCTAGATACCTTTCAGTCAAAACTGACATTGACATTGACTCTTAAAGTTGGGTGTTTAAAAGTTTAAACAAAACTGATTAAAGGATCCTAATACCAACTTTGTCCTTAAAGTTTTAGCTATGATTTTGTCTTCCTTGAGACTGCATATTTGTATTTGTGTTTATTCAGGAAATAAAAAGTATATCAGTACATTGGAAATATTATGCAGTTTGTTGGTCTGCTTTCATGTTCCTTGTCTCAAAATATGATGATCTGTATCATTGTAAACTCAGTGTACTTCTGACAGAGAATTGACTAGGACAAAAATGTTCTTTTTAAAAACATTTGCCTTCATTAGCTGTGCCCACAAAACATAGAATCCAAAACTCTTCTGCCTGCCCTGGATCATTGAAGTATTTGGATTGAGATATAGTCAGGGAAATTACCTGGTTATAATCCAACCAAGCCTGAAGAAAATCTAACAAAAAATGTTAAAAAATAAGTAGCTAGAAGACCTGTGTGTATCTGGGTTTCAGATACAACAGTATGTCAGTTAATCTAAAATCTCAACAAACGCTCCCAGGCATGCGGTGCGTCTCAGTGCAGTGACCTTTGGGGCTGTCCAGTGCAGGGCCAGGAGTGCACTCGCTGAACCTTGCAAGTCCCTTCCAGTTCACCATATTCTATGATAGGCTCAAGTCCTCCTATTCTTCATAAATGCAGAATATTTTATACATTCTTTGTTCTTCACCACACCTTGAGAAAAACAAAGTTAAGGAAGTTAATAGCACCCAAGTGGATCAGGTAATCTTGGCTCATGGGCCTTCTCAGAGAAATAAAGGATGTGTGGTCTTTACATGGTCAGACAATTTGTCTTGTGAAAAGACCAGATTTCTGTCTGATGTTCATTGTATAGATGCCTACATTTAAAAGTTAATATTATAATTCTTAGATTTTCCACAGACACAGGACTTAATTTATTTAAGAGCTGTTCTCACTAACTATGTGGAAGGACCTACGTGGAAGAATTTAGCTAAATTATGTCTGCTCTTCTGAAGGAAATTGATTTAGAATATTTTCCAGGCATGTTCTGGTAATTTTCATGTTCCTACAATGAAGGTGAAAGCCTTTATTGTAGCCAGGTGATATTCATCTTCTGAATCCAAATCCATTAAGGTGGGATCCTGATGCACTGTATACAGCCTCTCAATATTCTTTAGGGTGCTGTAAGTTTTGGTTATTTTCTTAACAGTATAACGAGTGAATGTAGAAGTCAGATAGTGGTACTGAGAGAGTGACGACACACTCTTTTCCTCTAAGACCAAAGACATCCTCTTCCTCATAAGGAATTTAAAGAATTGGAAGAATCATAGATGCATGAACTGGCAATGTAAAAAGGGAGGACTAAGTGAAGGAAGTTAAGCTTCATAAAGCAGACTGGAGGAATATTTGAATGTGGATCATGGTTGAAGAATTTTTAGATTAAAGCTGAGATAGTGATAAGTGATGTAGCTTATTTTAAAAACAACTTATGCCAGCAATTATGAATGTATTCAGTGTATTCATCCTTCTGCATATTGAACTTTTCTTGAGTACCTCAAAAAGTAATAAACATTTTGCTTATTTCTGCATAGTGTTTACTGGCATTGATTTATTAGGAGCTGAATGAAGAGACATTTTATTGTTCTTTCTTTTGTCTTTTTAATGGATTCAATTTGTCGTGTGTGCAGGACTCAGTGTAGTTATCAAGCTAATCAATTATGCCACATAGTTTACAAAGTTCGACTATCCTACATATTTAAATGGAATGTCAGAGGGAGAATAGTTAGAAGAAGCACTTAAAATTGTGTTCTCTTTTGTGTAATTGTGAGTTTATGTAGTTTAACACAGTTGCATAGCATTGTGATCCTTTTTCTTCCAGACTAAAGACTGTTTATCAGTGTTGGTTTGGCTTTTTTGAATTGGTAATTCTAAATATTTGATTAATGGTAACATTTTAATATTGCTTTATTTTCTTGCTCACACTTAAAACTACTCAAACTGCCGGCTCTTTAAAACTAACAGAAGGTGTGGGCTTCCAGTCCAGTGGTTAAATTACTTTTTATCTGCAAAAACAAGTAAACTGTAATGAACAGTGTGACTATCAATTTGACAACTGTTAACTGTTGCCAGGGAATTTTCTTGGGTTTGTGGTATTCCTCCAGTGAATACTTTGATTTTAATTGGGACTTTGTGACTTTTGCAATGCTTAGTTTGGCATATAGCTCCCAAGTTCAGGAATAATTGGCTGGTGTTTCTGCTATTTATCATGAGGTAGTGCAGATAAATGCTCCAACAGTTGCACTGATTTGAGTATAAAAAATTGTCATCAATGTCTTTTACTTTTCTGTTATTCTGCAAGTGTAAATCAACTCTTGTATAAACTTTGTATAACTTGAATATGGAACTTGAAAATATGGAAACTGGTATTTTAAGACCAAAATGAACTCCTGTGCTATACTGAAGTTAGAATGCTGGCAGGGAAATAAGTCTTTATCAGATGTGAAATTACTGATTAAAATATTTCTGTACTGTAATGTCACTTTAAATAATATGCCATCTAGGAATGTATTTTGTGCATAATAGCTATAAGAAGAAGTGCATGCAGGTAGATATTCAGGGCTTTCTGTGCGGGGAAGTTTAAACATACATCAGGTGTCAGAGCCTGTTGGAAAACTCTATGTCATGCAATTCAGAGCAGACCTGGTAAATCTATTCATCATGAGCTGCAGACCACCGCTGTGTTTGCACTGCAGAAAGCTGGCCTTTCTTTTCTGGATAATAAATGATCACAGAACTGGAAATGAGTCAGACCTTTCAGACCAGCCAAAGACAAACTATCTTTGATTCCAGTCCTCTTGATTCACCTGTACATATTCCATGTATTACTCAGGTGCTAAGCAGAAGTGCTTTTTGTCTTTGAGGCTGAATGGCCCTTTAGTTTAAATTAGGGACGTTCACTGGTCTTCCCTGAGAAAGTAAAATAAATTTGCTAGTGGTTACTAGTTGTAAAAAGCTGTTAAAATACACAAGTTCTGCCTCATTTCCAGTGAAATGCTGTGACTTAAGAACACTCATTTATTGTTACACAGTATGCTGCCAGACGGTCCAGGTAGATGAAACCTGATTCTCTCTCTTATTGCTTTAAGCATTTCATTATCACTAGTGGGTTGTTTCAAAAGACAAGGAAAATATAAAACTCCTTGGAGTGAAGGAGTAACTTGCAGCTGAGATTTTTTGTGGGTTGTTGAAGTTTTTTTGCAATAAATTGACTGCATTTGACCTTTGACTCAGGAGGACTTTATGGTTTTCTATTACTCAAGAAATGTTTCCATAATGACAGTGCTGTGAGAGGTGAGATGCGTAAAAGAAACTGTTATGTAATGAAACATGAAGAGACACACATGAAATACTAAAAGCTTGACTGGGCAAGTCAGACTGTGTCAGCAGTAATGCTAAGAACATCTATCATTGCAGAAGCTGTGCCCAGTCTGTGATACCCTACTGCAAGCTAGGTATGTGGTCAGATTGCTGAAGTGAAGCCCCTTTTCACTGACCTGTTACAATGATATGAAGTGTTAAATGTATTTGTAAATAAGCCATCCTGTTTGCTATCTCTAGACAGCAAGCTGCTATCGATTGATTCCTACCTTTGCTTTCCCAAAATATTTTTAGTGATTTCTTCTAAATACGTGTATTAACTGTGTACCTTTGAATTGTGCTTTTTTATCGTTCTAATGATGACATTAAAAGTTAGACATTAACAATGATGTGAAATAAGTCACAACCATTCTTTTATTTAAATGCCGTTAAATTACTTTTTAAGAGTCTTTTAATGCATGGGAAGCTATGGCTATACTGAAACAGACCATAGAAAAGTCCACCTCATTTTGAATTGTATTTCCCTGGTATTCATGCCTGACATTTCTTAAAGAGATGATACTTCCACTTCCCAGGTTGCAACTGTTTTAGGGAAGATTGATTGTAAAGCCTTGCAGACATCTGCTATTTACTAGGTTGCTGATTCTGATTAAAGGTCTCAACATTAGACTTTGGTTACCTTGTATGTTAGCAAAACAACTTACAATAGGCATTTGTATTTGAATAAGTATCACTGTTCAAGTTAGTACAGGTTACTTAGTTAGAATTAATCTAGCTGAAAAAAGTAGTTTTGCATTTACAGCTTTCCTGGTCTCATATGTTAGTGGTATATATAATTATCAGCTTGTTAACAGGTTGTTGGGTTTTTCTTTCCTTTTTTTTTTAAGAAGAAATAGGAAAACCTTAAAATTACTGGTGTCATAAATCCTTCTGTTTTCAACATCTTATTTTCTGTTTTAAATTGTATTAAATTCTGCAACAAAATTATTCCCAGTTTTGGAGTCTACTTAAATTTTTTCACCATGCTAACACAAAAGCAAATAATTATTAATTTTATCTTCATAGGATGCTTCTGAGGCTGGAAAGTTCTGGCTCAATTACACAGCCAAGGAATTACAGCATCAGAAGGACTGAGTGGCATACACAGGTCACACAGGAAGCCTGTGGTTGGGCTGAGGATTGACTCTGTTTAATTGCATCTTTTGTTTACAGTGACACATGAAACCATCTGTTATTTTAATTTTCATTTCATGATTGTGATAGTTTGTGTTTCTTATGAAGTTAATAAAACTTCCAATATAGCTTTAGAGTAATCACTAATCTTTAAATCCAGACCAAGAGTGTCTTTTTTCTGTTAGCATTCTTTTAATTTTTAAAATAAATTTAAAACTTTTTTTCATATTTTAAATTTTTTTTCTTTTTCTTTTTTTTTTTTTCCCTATGAACTTCCCACTTAGCGGAGACAGGAGGTAAAAGAAGAAACTACAATATCTTCAACCTAACAGAACTCAGGACTGGCAGGAAATGTCACAAAAAATTCTTCCTTCACAGTGTTTTCAACTCTGAGTCTTTTTAGTCATGTATGAGAGGAAAGAGGAGCACGAGATGTGAGACTATGAGCCCCGGAAATTTGGGGGATGGGACTGTCCGTCTCTAGCTCAAAGAAACTTGATAGGGTTTGGATGACAGTAACATGACCAGCCCCACCACAGCTACCCTGCTAACCTGCTAACCACATTTCTCTGCCCTCGACAGACCATTTTTATGCAGCCATCTCCATTGCTTTAGGCACTTTCCAAAGTAGTTCCACGGTTTTTGCTGTCCTCACCCTTAACATGGATGATTTGGACACGTGTTTTGAATGTGGTTGAATTGCCATCACATGTTAACGGAAAAACCCAAACTTTCTTCAAATTGGTATGTCCTGACAGTGTGCATCTCAGAGGGCTTTTAGGGTCTGTGCAAAGAAGTACAGGTTGCAGATAAATCCATTTACTTTGACACCAAATGGATCTAATTCTGCTGTCAGAGGGAAATACTTTTTCTTTCTTCTGCTTATTAGCAGGTACTGTACTTTTTCCAGTCTTTAGAAGTTCCTAATTCATCTGTGTTTTCTAAAGTATTTCACAAAATACAGTGAGAGTAAAGAGAAAGTCTGTGCTGAACTCTTCATTCTCCAGCCTAAGCAAACAATTAGTTAGAGTAACTTCTGGAGTGTCCTGGTTTTGTTTTAATAATTAATGTCTTGTAAAGGAGGCATAGAGGATTCAAATGGATTCCTTGCATCAAGAGTTGTGAAACTGTTAACTGTCTTGCTTCTCTAGATGAAACAAATTGTTATACTGAAAGTAACTCTTTAATTTATCTATCATTGGAGATGCCCCTTCATGTTTTAATCTAAAATTTGGCATAGTCCATTTTAAATACCAGTCAATATTGCAAATATTTTAATATAGTTTAAAGTCTTGTTAATACTGTTTAAAGTTTTACTCTGTAAAATCTAGGTTGTGAAGTGTCGCAATCTAGGAGGGAATTCATAAACATTTTGCCAAATCTTTTTAAATTTTTTTTTGTTTGATCATGCCCTCTGATATTTGCTTTCCAGCTTTGAATACTCCAGCAAACATGTTGTAAGGACTCTGTCTGAAAGTACAAGCTGTAAGCACATACTGCTGACTGCTCACAGAATTTGAATTACAAATATTTGTTGCAAGCAGTTCTAATCACTGAGTTTAGTATGAAAGGGAAGAAACTGAGCAAAAACAGTCACACACCAAGGACAAAATAGAGCATCATATTATTTAGGACTTCTTTTAAATTGCAGAAAGTCGCATGAAACTCATGGTTCCTCTACCTCTACCTATGCTCAGTACTTAGCTCAGTAAAAAATTTTTCTGTGCAAGGAGTTTGTTCAGTTCTGTTTTAAACTGAGTTTTTGCAATTCGTAAATAGGAAGCAAATTATGTAAGGGATATGCAAGAAAAAAATGTATACTACACCTCATGTGACTATGACATCTACAAAGTCTATTAATTTCCTCTCTAGATGTGGAATACACTGTTTTAGTGTATGTGGAAAGAAAACTTTTCCTTGAAATATTCCATGTCAAAACAAAAACCAAAAAATGACTGTCTTGCTGTAAATATGGTTGAATGGAAATCCTGAACAAAATTTTGCATTTTTATAGTAATTTCTGATTTCCACAGCGTTTCAGTTTGGAGCGGGGTTTTGGCTGGCTATTTAGTTGTTTAAAATATTTCAAGATTGATGGTACATTTACTATTGAGTAAAAATAAATTTTTGGTATTTTTCAAGTCTTCTGGTAGTAGAAAGCTTTGTATTTTAAGTCTTTGAAAAGTGCAATGTAAGGTAGGATATTATGTGCCTTTTTTTTTAATGTGAAACTTAGTGGAATGAATCAGTTTTCAGATTGGAGCATTAATAGCAAATAAATCTGTTTGCTTCACTGAAGGCAAGCAAGGGTGAAATGACAGTGTCAGGTAATACAACACCATGAAGGCATCTCATAGGAGTTCCTGTGCATATGCCTCATTCTCTTATGATAATAATGCTTTGTGGTGACCTGCTTTCATGCACGTTCCCAAAGAGTTTTCTAATTGTTGCGAAACTAATGTGGTTTACTCTGTGTTGCCAAAAAAAGACTTCATAAAAATGACCATCCAAGGGAAATCTATACTTCCTACATTTTTCTAAAATTCTCAATCAAGGATGAGGTGGTTACGCAGAGCTTCAGATGCTGGAATAGAATAGAAAATGTTCTTGAGAATATGACTCCTGAATGATTGCAATTAGAAGATAATACCTTCAAGAGTTTCAGTAAGATGTATTAATTTTTCTTCTTTGAAAATATGTTTTAATAGTCAGTAATCAAATGCCTATTTCCAAAACCTTTTTCCTCTCTTGCCATATTACACTAAGTGGAATGGAGTCCCATCATATGTCTACAAGTCTTCACTTTGTTTCTGCTGCACAAGAAGGGTTGGGGAAAGTGGCAGCATTGGCTTGGTTTGAATTATGACACCAAAATCCTGAAGCAAAGCTTTTCCCTTGGTCCTAAATCACAGGCACTAATATAGTGAAAAGTTTTGGCAAAATTTCAATTAAGTATTTACCTGCTCCTATGTCAAGAATTCATCTGAAAAAAGTACAGTTTTACTTGAAATTGTACAACTGAGGGGTCTAATCCATGCATATGTTTAGGTTGAATTATTAACTCAGTGACTTAAACATTATAGTGTAGATGCATTTTCATGTCTCAGAAGCAACACATGTGCAGCCTTTGTCAGTACAAAAACAAGATGGTGTGTTCACAGCAGAAGTCAAAAGAAAGCTTGGTTGCACAGCATTTTTTTGTCTTTATTCCACGTGTTGTCTGCACTACCAGTTAGCCCCTCCACCTGAAGCTTTTTTCCTACATCCCAGGCTCTTAAATATGCAATGTTTACATTCAGATTTAAAATGTAACAGCCAACAATACAATGAAACAGTGAAAAGATATGTTCAGATCTGAAGGCTCTGTAGGTCTGTCTTTTAAATACTGAGAGGACTTATGTCAGCAATAGAGCCAATTCTCATGTTTACATGTCTCTTTCAGGAAATCAATATAATATCTGAATTATATTTTAATAAAACTGTAAGTAATTTAAAAAGTGATCCTATTCTACTACCTTTATCCGCTAGGTGACAGCACAGCTCTTTTACCTTTTTTTATTATTATCCCTAGGTGCTCTTTTAAAAAGTAGCTCAGCACGAACTTTTAAGAACGTGTTCTTTCCAAGTGAAAAGTATGTGCTGTGCATGCTTCTTTTAATGAGTTAAACTTTTATACGGTAAGGAAATTTTTCATAGTATAGTTACTTTAGTTAATGCAAATAAAATTCTTTATCATTGAGCAAAGTTGTTTAACTGTGAAAGATGGTGCAGAGTAGCTTAATTGTGGTCTGATCAATAGCTATGGAAAAGCAAGTCCTGGAAATAACTGGGGAAGAAAAGCAGTTTTCAACCCCAAGGTAAGATATGCAGAACAATTATACTTTTGACTGTACTATTGGTCTTTAAAAAGAGCTTAAATTAATAAAGCTTTCTTCTTAATAAATAATAAATTTTGCAGTGCAAAAACCTTGTAAACCTTGTTTATGGCGATTTAATTAGAGATGAACTACTTTCAGCACTGTATTTTATAGTTCATTTGTCTTCTACTCTAATAGTTACTTCCAATTTTCTGAAAATTCTTGAGAAATACGAGCTTTTGGAAGAAAGAAGATGAAGTTTACAGAACTGTATTTCCATACAAAATTGCATGCATTTTGAAAACTGACCCTGGCTAAACTTAATTTCACTGCTGGTCTATGCTTGGGTTAAGTTATGTCTCCAAGTGTCCATAAACAAGTCAGGCAATTCCCTGTGCAAGATTAAATGTACTGTAAATACTAATTTTCATATATATATATTTAAAACATATAATTATAGAATTAATTAAAAACATAATTTGTCAGGTTTAGAGATTTTACATGTTTCTGAAGGTCAAGTGCATATATTAAAAAGGCCACAAATGCCACATTTTGTGTTTATAATAAACCTTTTTTAAAATATATTTGATGATAATATTTGATTTGGATGAGACTATTTTGTGTTACACTGTCAAGTTGCTTATTGTTCAATGGCGGAATAACTGCATGTTGGTACTAAATCGTCTTGATTCTTAATAAAGAATACAAATTTGTTACATAGCAGTACTGTTTCCTTCTATCATTCTTCTGCTGCATTCTGTGAATAAGTCTTTAAAACGAATACCTAAATCTGTACAGTAGGCAAATTAAATAAGCAAAGTGGATATTGCACAATAATAAAACATTCTGGTCAATAAGTAAAATGAAATAACTTTACTGATTTGATGGGCTGTCTTACCAAGCATCTTCAATATAAACCTTCTAGAAATCTGGATTTTAAATATTTAGGAAAAACAGACTTGTAATAATTTATAAAGCGTCATTCCTATAAATAAATTTCAGTATGATTTACAGAGCTGATTGCCAGCTGAAATTTTGACAAGATTTATGCTCTGGTTACTAACCTTCTTCCCCAAAACAGTGCAAGTTTGAATAGAATTTGGCCCATTTATGTTTAATGGCTAAAGACCGTGTAAGGCTTACACATTTAAAATTTATGATAGAGCAATACAAAGGATTGCTTTGTACATTGACCTAGGATTTCTAGCAACATTAAAGACTGGTTTATTTCAGGGCTTCTAGTCAAATTCTGTGGTTCACCTTTGAGACATCATTTTATATACATGTATATAACTGTTATTTTTTTGTCTTCTTACAACATGGAGCATGAATATTTCATTTAAAAGAAAGAGTTCCCCTCCGAAATCCATCATTTTCCTGGTTTTTCTCAGAGGGTAAAAATCAAATACCCAATTTTGCTGCCTAGTCAACTGCATTCCCATTATAATAATTTTCTTTTAGGCACACAACAAAAACTGAATGCATATATCCTCTGGCTGCACTGCTTAAGAAGCACTTCTGTACCTTTCAGTTTACTGTAAAACAGTTAAATGAGAAAGCTCTCATACCTGATTTTTTGGATAACAGACACTAAACAGAGAAGTTACCAAGTTCTTCACTGAGAAAAAAAGATTGCAAGCAAAATACATTTCCAAAAATGTTGCATTTTTCTACAAATAATTCAAGAATCAAAGTAGCAAGTCTACTCATAACTTTATAGTTAAAAATTAGTAACTTCCATAATTTACTGGTATTTTAGAGTGTTTATGTCTGTACTCAGACATTTGAAAAATAAACTAGAGACGTATGAGGTCTTTTTGTGGCAGTGACTTTTTAAACCATGCGTTTGAAAAAATAGTTCTGCTTTCTTGAGGTATACATACATAGAAATTAGTGGTTTTCAGACACATTTTTGTTAACTTGTAAACCACAGAATATTTTATTTTTCCAGATAAAATTTTAAAACCCCATAATTCTTAAAATTATCAGTGCTAGCAAAGTAGCATCTTTAGTTTTGGAGATACTTGCTCTCTCAGAATGCTTTTCCAAAAGGAAACTTTCTTGAGCTCTGTCATACCATTAGTTTCTAAGCAGAATAGAAGTTACCTAAAAATTTCTTTTTAAGGGAGGGTGGTACAGTACAGCTTTGTGCACCAACACCCTGCTCCCATTTCTTACCTTCCTCATATTACACTAATGACTTCGGTTAAGTTGCTTGTGATTTATAGCAGTCCAAGAGAAGCATCAGGTTGGTCATGCTTTTAGCAGCTCTTTCTACAAAATGAGATGTGAAACAATACCTTCACTACTAAAGTCTGGTCATCTCTATTCCATGTTTCATAGGAAAAATTGATGGCTTGATTCTGAACTTGCTGAAATCTTTAAAAGCAAGGCTTTTCTGTCAGCTTCAGCAGGTGTCGAGTCAAGCCCTTTGTTCTGATCCTGCAAGGATTTATGTGCACACTGCTGTATATCCATTAATTTCACATAACGAAAGTCATTGCTGATTTGAGGTGCCTGAGTTTTAACAGTATTTGTATTTTTACTTGCAAAAACTATGGTTCCATTACAAGTTGTGGTTCTGTCATTCAAAATCAAGGCTTAAAAGCTATTTTTCATTCTTTGCAGTTTCTAGTGCAATTTTGTCTTTGCAAAAACAATGGATGCATTTAGAAACATGCAAAAGAAAAAATTCCATAGCATAAGAAAAGCAACAGCTAGAGGCTGAGGAGTAAAACATCGTTGTTCATAGAGTATATAAAAAATTAAATACTAAGATTGAAACAAAATGTAATAGGTGGAAAATGCAGATGACTGTGGTTTTTTAGCAGCAACAATTACCTCTGCTGTTGAAATGGTTGAGAACCTCATAATAGTGGAGGTATTTATCCTTCTGACATCACTGGGAGGACAAGCCCCATTTTGCAGCAGAATGCTGAAGCACAGACTCTATCTGCATTGTTTCAGACTTCTCCAGGACTTCATGAGCCTTTGTTCTATATGTAAGCCATTGCACAAGCTGCCATCCTCTAGCTGAACAGCATCTTGGTTTCTTGCTACTAGCACATAATGTTATGATTCTGCCGTCTTTGCAGCACAGGCAAGAAGGCAAGCTTTTTCTCCCATTTTTAGCAAAAATTAACATCAAAGTGACACTTATTAGTCTCATTCGAGTAATTTATGAAAATGCATTAGTTAGCTGAACAATGAATGCCTCAATCATTTCTTCTTTACACCTTGAGGTGCTCTGTCTGTGCTTCCCAAGTTCCTTCCTAATGCCATCCTGTAACCTTGCTAACTTTTCCCATGTGCTCTTACATTTGGGCAAAGGCAGGATGAGCTGTGGCTGGTTTGGTGCATTGACTATATATTCAGACTAGTAAATAACACCTGCAGCTGGCTATGTGACTGTTGCCAAACAATTCCTATCATGTTTCACTTTGATAAAAGATGTTAAGACTGTTAGACTAGAAAAGTCTCTAGTTTGACGTCACGGCAACTAATTTATTTTAAAATTAATCAAATAAATAGAACAATCTTGTCTAAGATAGCTATTCCTCATGTAAATATAATTGAAAATGGCCGGTGAATTCAAGGTGCTCAGAATAGCTGAGGTTGGAAGGTGTCTCTGGAGGCTGTCAAGTCCAACCTCCTGCTTAAAGGCAGGGCCAGCTAGAATAGATTGCCCAGGGCCGTGCCCAATTAGGTTTTGAGTATCTCTGAGGACAATGTCTCCACAATATCTGTGGGCAACCTGTTCAGTCTCACCATTACAGAATACTCTTAGATGAGGCAGAAATTCCAGTATTTCAGTTTTCCCTCCTTGCCTCTTGGCCTGTCAGCTGAGCACCACTGAAAAAGGGCAGCCTCCAGCCCCACGAGGTGTTTATACACATGGATGAAATGCCCCTGAGTCTTCCCTTCACAAGGCTGAACAGTGCCAGCTTCTTCAGGTAGATACTTGAGAAGCTCCAGTCCCTTAATAGCCTTCTGGGCTCTTTGTTTTACTCCAGTTTCTCTCTCTCTGTCCTGTACTCTTCAAGTACAAGACTGCACATGTTTTCTCTACCTGTTCTTACAGTTCAGCACTGTTGAATGCATTTGAGCTTTACTTAGTAGCAGTAGGAGTAATTATTTTTTTGTACATCAACCCAGAAAATGTTTAAAGTATATTTAATTTGATTTTTATCTGTTCATAAAATACTAAAATTTGCAGAAGCTAAGAAAGGAATACTAGCCCATGCTGTAAGGAGAATACTTTTCTGGTCATGCAAAGGAACAGCTTCTTTTCTAGCACTAATAGAACTATTTATTGTTCTGGATATGTGAATTTGGATCAAGGAATTTGCTGTGTTGAAGAAGAATAATGTTGGAATTCCAGTCTTCTGATTATACCCGAAATTTTAATGAGGTTTCTTTAGGCTACTGACTTCCCTTTCACACAGAAGTGCTATGGCTATGTGACATTTCAAACTTTCTGAATGCATTATTTCACTGTGTTGTGAATGCAAAAATAGAACAATATAAGTAGTATATTTGACTATATCATATGTAGTTATAACTTTAATATTTATCTATGAACCTAAATACATATATAATGTGCATTATACATATATCTATGAAAGAATATAAAAATATAAAACTGACTTATAAAAATGTTTTAATCCTCTCATTTTGATTCTGTTGGGCTCTCAGACATAACTGATTTTCGAAGATGCCTCAGCTGTGCACTGTGCACATTATTCCTCAGCTGTGCACTGTGTCATTCTACAAAAAGTTTTGTAGCATATGATTCCTTTTACTGATCTGAATACTTTAGGTTGGAAGAGTAAAGGACAAATGTAATAACTATGAATGGTGCTCATTTGTAAATTTTTATGTTATGTTAGTTCTGGTAAGCATGACGCACATTATCAAATTTGATTTTTTACATCAGTGCTTGTATTCCACCTTTGGGTTACCCGTCTCTTGGTTAAAGAAACATGGTGCATTGAAATACAAAAGTGTCAAGTATAAGAAAAGCATAGGGAACACTCTTAGCAGAGTCTTAGCAGAGTAAGGCAGACTGGAGGGAAAGAGAACCATACTAAATAAAATTACCTCTGAGAATTTCTCAATTTGTAGAGATACTTCAATTTTGAAATTTTACAGGGATCACCAATCCTGTTGTTGGGGTTACGACACAGCCTCTGAATCTACAACTGCTGTGGTTATTGTTTATTTCATATCATGCAATTTGTTTATGGAATAGTGTTTTTTCCAAATACAATAATCATCATGCACTGTGCCCTAAATGGCACTTTATTAAAAGTTCCCCTCTGAAACATTATTCAAAAAAAAAAAGTTATCTTCTGTAAGATACTTGTCTGTCAGGATTCTTGCTGATCAATATACTTTTAAATGCAAGTGATAATGGAGGAGTTCTCTTCAGTCAGAAACATTGGGGAACCTGCCGTTAGTGACCTAAATTGAAAAGTGTAATTATGAGCTCTAATTATATTTTGCAATTAAACAATTGAAGAAAAGACAAATACTGATTTTTCAATTAATTACTGATTCTCTAATTCAAAAGAGGAAAAGGGAAAGAAATTGTTTTTAAACAATCTGTATCCGGACATATTAATTATTTTTGTAGTGTATCAAATTAGTTCCTCATTCAGCAAGATTACAGCATTTTCCTGAAAACTTAGTATTAATTTTTTTTCTGGATGAGCACGTAAACTTAAAGATCCAAATATTTAGGTTGGATCAGATTTTCAGGAGATCAGTGCCTGTAAGTATACACAAATGAGGGTTGCTTTCTTCTAATCCCCTTTGTTCCTAGCTTCTCAAGTAATGTAAGCAATCAGTACACAGGAGATGGATCTAAAAACTTTATTTGAGTGATAATATTGAGTACTACAGTTTAAACATAATACCCACCATTAAATGACTTAGAAGCAGTAAGAAAGGAAACATCAGAGCAAGACAAACTTAGGGGAGTAGTCAGTGAAGAACGGCTAGAAACATTTTCGGTAGAAAGGCATTTTACACCATTTGCTTTACTTTGAAAATCCCAATGACATTATATTAAAGCCTCAGTTTTCCTCCTTCCCTTTTCAGGGGGTTCATGAGAGGTAGGAAAAAAAAGTTTAACTGAATAAAAATCTTCACATTGTATCGCTGAAGGGCTTTGGCTAATTATTTGAATCCAGGTAATTCTCATGCTTAATTGCCACATACAGTCTGAGAATTTATTCTGGCGATATACATTGAAGTTAATAGTTTTTGCATGGTAATGTGCAAACTAAGTAAACTATGTTTTTCTAGTTTCACAGATCTGTGATAGTGTTTGAAGTGCAGTATTTCCCGAGTTTTCATCAGTCAATTATGATTCATTCATATGTTGGAGGAAAACTGTTGTGGTTCTCTCTGCACAAAGGACCTTTCTTGCTGCATTACTTCTCAGTTTCTTCTTAAGTTGAGAAAGAGACAAGTGCTACTCAACATTTGTTGGAGCTATGATTTTTGTCCAGCAATACACACAAGGTTCTATTTTAAAACTTGGATTTATTTTTTACTTTTCTAGATAAGTTTGATGGATCTGTTCCATTAAAAATATTGCTACAGAATGCCTACACATTAGGGAGATTTCATATGGCTCTTGTTGCACCTGAAAAAATAGTTTCACTTCCAGCACTAAATAGAGAGAGAAGAGCATCAATGTTCATGGTTTTACAGTTTAGCGTAGCAGGTGAGAGCTACTCTTCAGAATGGTTGTCATGCTAGTTTCAAAAAGTACAAAAACATGTGGGCTATCTAGAGCTGAGCAGTCAGTACTGGCTGTGTGCCAATAAAAGTAAAATGTGTAGAAATGTAATGGCCCAGAGCAAGCTAATGAATGACAGTGTCGCACAAGATCTTCAGGGAACAACAGGAATATGCGGGTCTTAAATATTTATTTGTGCTGTTGGAGAATATGTAATATATTTTCTAATGTCTTTCAGGAAAAAAAAGGGTCTTCAGCTGGGAACAAATATGATTTAATGAAAAGAGAGAAGAGAGCAGTAAGGCATAAGATGTCAAATTGGAAAATACTCTTTATTCAGAAGTAACAGCATTAGTAAATCAAGGCTGTGGGTTATTATGGTTCCTACTGCTAAGCTGTGCGTATACAGCTACAGTCTGATTCATTGTTCACAGAAAATGGCACGATACAACAGGTGGATGGTGATGATAAATTTAAATCTAGAGAAAGGGAAAAGACTAGGCAGTTATGAAGTGGTGGTGCCATGTGTGTGAAGCTGTAGCCATCTAAATTCTGTAGCTGACCTGGGTTAAACTGTCATTACTGAAGTTTTACCCTCTTTGTTGCCATTGTATAATGTATGCATTGCCAGAATCCTTGGGTGTCTGCTACTGCACAATATCAGCTAAAAGAAAAGACTGGGACAAGAAGTCATTGAGAACAGCCTTGTGGAGAAGTATTTGGGAGTTTCAGTGGGTGAAAAGCTGGACATGAACCAACAGTATGCATTTGCAGACCAGAGGAACAGTTGCATCCTGGGCTGCATCAAAAGCAGTGGGAGCAGCAGGGCAAAGGAGGTGATTCTGCCCCTCAGCTCTGCCCTCGTGAGACCCCACCTGCAGTGCTGTGTCCAGGTCTGGAGTCTTCAGCACAAGAAAGAACAGGCCCAGAGGAGGGGTACAAGAATGATTGGGGGCTGGAGTACTCTCTGTCGCTGTTGTATCACGAGTGGCATAGACTCCAAGATGATCCCAGAGGGTATATGATATATTTGATTAGAGAACCTATTCCTCTTTTATAGGCTAGTTCGCTATGAGTGGACCCAATTAGTCCTTTACCAAAACACCATCACCACTGGTTAATTCAGAAACCACCCCTTGGTAACAACCTTAGTGTAAACATCATGTAGCACACGTTAATATCATCACAAGCACCAGGTGGAGCAAGCTAAGATAACTATTGTCTATCATTCTTTCTCTGAGCTTCTCACAGCTTTTCCCAGGACAATGCCTGGGAAACTATGTGTTGCTCTCTGTGACCGGAGAGCCAATGAACACCTCTCCTATGAAGATGGGTGGAGAGAATCTGGGTTGTTCAGCCTGGAGAAGAGAATGGTCTGGGTAAACCTCATTGTGGCCTTCCAATACCGTAAGGGGGGTTGTAAAAAGGAGGGAAAGGGGCTTTTTATATGGACAGATAGTGACTGGACAAGGGGCAATGGCTTTAAAGTGAAAGAGGAAAAGGTTCAGTTAGATGTTGGGAAGAAATTCTTTGCTCAGAGGCACTGCAATAGGTTGCCCAGAGATATTGTGGATACCTCATTCCTGGAAGTGTTCAAATCCAGGCTGGATGGCCCTGAGCAAACTGATCTAGAGAGTGGTGTCCTTGCCCATAGCAAGGCGATTGGAACTAAATGACCTTTAAGGCTCCTTCCAACCCAAACCATTCTGATTGTATGATTCATGCAGGAATATTTTTCTGATTAGTGTTTATATTCTATACACATCTGCTGTATAGCAGATCTTCAACATTGCTCTACAGAGATGCAAGACTTAACATCTGAACTTTGAAACATGATGATAGCCATGGCAAATCACTATTCAAACCCTATTTAATAGAGAAAATATCCTAATGGTTTAATTTACAAGAGAGAGGGAAAAAATCCTTGTAGTTGTGATAGAACTTGATAATGTTGAGGTTTGAAAAATGCATTGTATTTAAGTTAAAAGAAAGGTTGCTGTTTACTGTACTTTTACAGCAAACTTGTACTTTTGTATCTTCATTACTTCTTCAAAATTTGTATTGTGTTTAAAGTGATAGCAGATGCTTGTTTGTTTATCTGAGGAGGAATGCTTTGGTACCAAATTAGGTGGATGAATGCTGTTGTTTAAATCAGACTGTAATAGTTCAGAAAGGTGTGTTGCTTTCCTCAGAACAGCTTTTCATTTAAAAAGAAAAACTGCTTTTTTTTCCACACATTTGTAGTCACAACTGGGTTACTTTCCAGTACAGGCTTCTACAGTAACTACAGTCAGGTGCAGAGACACCAGCCATTATTTTGGAGGAAAACAGTGAAGTTTTCTTTATTGGGTCTCATGGTAGGAAACCAAATAAAAGTTGCACTCTAGACCATTTATAGATTAAGGCCCCTGCAACATATACAAAGTGTTTCTTCATGTGCTGACACATATACCATAAAACCAGTGGTAATTTGCTACACAGATGATATTCTCTCCAGTTTAAGTATCAAATTTCAATTCTCTCCTGTAGCTTAGTAGTGTAGGGCTGCTGTCTCACAGGCTTTCCTAGTGGAATAGTTCTAGGGTGCAGGGCTCTGGAGGTGGTCTTCTAAAGGACTTCCCTGGTTCCTGCAAACATGAATTCTTGGAATTATCTCGGAATGAACAGACTAATTTCATACTCATGGGCTATCCAAGACAGGAATATGTAACCTATAAGCTAAACATCATAGAATTGTGGAATGGCTTGAGTTGGAAGGGACCTTAAAGATCATCTAGTTCTAACCCCTCTGCCATGGGCAGGGACACCTTCCTCCAGATCAGGTAGCTTACTTAAAGTATCTGCAGCATTAAGCTGTGAGTGTGGAATATAAGAATTATCAAAACAATTAGGTATTAAAAACTGACTGTACCCTGTGCCTGCCAATTTAAACCTTTCAAACTGTCAATTCATGCTTTTATCAAGTCTTATGGAATTTTCATGTTTTGTAACTTGATGTTCCTCTTTATCTGCATCTGTCATGCCAGGTACAGACAGAAATGGAGAATGAAAAATGCTGAATATATATTGCATACAGAGAAAAGAGAGATTTGGAAATGAAAACCAAACACAACTCCAAGATTTAAATTATGTGTTTGCCCTAATTAAAATGTAAGATTTGCTCTGTTATAGTGAACATTTTTTTCAGTGATTTATGACACTAAGATTGATAAAAGTTGAAGAGCCTGTGTATCCCACAATTACATTAATTACATTTCACTAAATTACTCCTATTTTGTTTTAAAGAGTTCTTTAAGTAATATCTAACTGTTAGAACAAAATCACAAATAAGAGCAAACATGTTAAAGGCCTGATTTTAATTAAGCAAGTGAAAGGCTATTCCCATTAGTAACAGGATTGCATCTCCTTACAGCAATCTGCATAACTAAGTCTTTGGTCTCCCAATTTTTACATTAACTAATTGTACATTAATGAGGTGCCTTGCTCCTCATTAAAGGGGAGGACAGTGACTGTTGCCACCAGACTTTAGTAAGATATTTAACACAGTCTCCTGTATACTTGTTGTCACAATGTTGGTGAGTTGGGATCTGTACCAGTAATCACTGAGTGAAAAATTGACTGGACTGCTGATCTGTAGGAGTTGTGATCAGTGGTGCGATGTCCAGCTGGCAGCCAGTAACCACTGATGTTGTATGGGAAGCAATACTGTGGATAGCACCAGAGTGGAGCAGACCAGGATTTTTTAATGTTAGACTAAGTGGAGGTCCCTCCCAAACTAAATTATGCCATGATTTCATACAAAACAAAAATAGCCAGTGTAGTGGTGCACAAAAGCACATGTTCAAGAAAAGAGCATAACAAAATTTATGTCACTAATAGCTGTCATTAATAGCTGCAGCAAGAATTCTCTGTGTTACAGACTGAATTTTCAGTGTTGCAGTTTCACACTTGTGCTTAAGGACAGCCAATGAGTAAGTGTCTGTTTAAAGCAGTTTCTGAAATAGCTGCCCTGACACTGCCCAAACAGCTGCCGCAACACATCAGTAGAAAGCGTCCAGTTTCTACATAGCTGAGTATGGACTTTGGGAGTCTTGCTTCAGCCTGTGTTGGTGTTTGCCCCAGACCACTACATGTCTTACAGTTTTACATGTGACTTTTGACCAAAACTGCACCACTGGTTTCTTCTATGAGATTTCATATGCAAACACTATCTGACATTGCTGAATTCCATTTTCTTTCTTCAAGTCCCAGAATTTTCCCGTGCCTTCCTCCTATTACAACCTCATAAACAGCTTTTCTTTCCCCCATTCCCAGTAAAGGGTGACCAGTCTTTGGACTTCTAAGTCGACATCCTGCCAATACCATATGTGGCTGAGTGCCAGAAGTTGCAAACAACTGTGAAAGCAGGGAACTCTGAGAGAAATATTAGATATAGATGATAACAGTGGCTTCCTGACACTGCAAAACTGCACTGCATTATGGAACTATGCTCTAATCAGACCTTATTCTCACCCAGCAGTCCATGTTGAGTCCATGGTACTACTGTACTGGCTGTGCTACTTGCTAGTGGTGTGATGCAACAGTGTTAGATGAGCTGCACCTCAAAACCTACATTGTGTCTTCTTTTTCTTTGATATCACATCTAAACTGATCAGAGAATTAGCTCTAAAGCAGAGTAGGCTATGTTCTCTGGCAGTTCAGGAAAATAAGCAAAGAAACTTATTTTTCTCTCTTCTCAAAAATCTCTATTCCCTACCTTTTCAGTGAAAGCTGTCTGCTCTGCTGTCAGTTCACCAAGCATTCTCCAAAGCCTAACAAGCAAAAGGAGTCCAAATGAAAGGATAAGACAAAGTCTGGTTTTAACTAAAAACATATGTAATTTAGATATTTTGGGGCCTCAGCACTAATTTCTTAATCTTGTCATTCTTTTTGGTTGTGTTAAATTATTACCAAATATAGATATAAGAAGGTAGCAAAAGAAATTAAATTAATTAATTAGGTCCATTAGTCACAGTTCTCTAATAATAATGTAAAATGCAAATGCTGTATCTTTAGGAACTTTGCAGGGAATTTTGCTTCTTTGATGTCATAATGTAGAAGCATATGTCAGGATTTGCCTTCTGCAAGCACTCAAACTGGTTTTGATTCTCACAGGGTGGATCTTGCAGGGTCTGTTTATTCCTAACTTTCACAGTTTGTGAAGAGGACAACACTTGAACTTGCCAGTATACAGGAACTCTGATTTTCCTGTTTGTTTGTTTCTTTGTTTGTTTGTTTTACTGTGAGAGGGGGATGGATTGATGGTGTGGAGAGGAGAGGTTTGAACAATGAATTGACTTTGAAGTGCACATTTCAGGATATCCACTGTTTAAATGCCAGAAACTTGGATGTGTAGAACACTTTTCAGATGCCTATTGCGTTACACTACTTGGCTCTGACACACATATTTTTGCAGGGCAAGTATGGACATTAAAGGATATAGAGTTTCTTTATTAGTATCAAAAGTAGTGTGGCCCACTACACTATGGCAGAGGCATTTTATTCAAGTGACAAAAACCCTCTAATGATACCATAGCTACATTGAGACTTAGAGTTATCCTTTTTTATTTGACATGTTGCTGACCACTGTCAGTTATTAGAGCATGTATTAAAGAAATCAACAAGGAGATTATAGCATCCTTGCTTGGTTTGAAGGTTCATTTTGTTCTGAAAAAGGCTCTCATTTTAAAACAATTAGTGGAGAAAACGCATCTTCTGTGAGAAAAGATCCTTAAGAATTCATTTACATACATAGTTACTGACCAATAAAAATCAGGTATTTTCCCAAAGGAAGAAGTTGAAAATTTCTATCATTACAGTCAGCGATGGTAAGTCCTCATACTTTTAGTGGAAAATTATTCCTTCTTAACTGGTGGTATTTATTTTTTTAAGACATTTGTCTCTTGACAAGTTCAGTGTTACCAGCCTCTGTGACTCTGTTGGAGGATTATTGCTCTATATTTGTGTTAAATAGAGCTACACCTTTCTTCCTTCTACTTCTTCTTTGCATTTTTGTTTTGTTTTGGTTTGGTTTTTTTAATGCTATCAAGCTGCTGATGTAATTAAGGTTTGGAAAGAACAGAGGGTGTGGGCGCCTGAAAATGTTAAAGACAGGTTAATTCTAAACATGGCTTTGCATGTTGACATTTCCCAGTTAAAAATCATATTCATAGTGGATTTCTCTTGAATCTTTGCCATGATATACTGCCAACAGATGGGAGTGGTGAAAAATACTGGGAAGACCAGTGACTGCTAAAATAACACATAATAGTGGTGCTGTCATCACCTGTTGCTACAACATAGAATTCAACAAAAAATGCATGCAATAGAAGACCTTAGAATATTTGACATCATTGTGTATACTGGTCACACTCAAGAAAATAATTTCTATTTTTTTATTCTGTCCACAGATAATTGATCATTGTGTTTTAGTTGACTTGACCAGGAGTCTGATTCCTTCTAGTATACATATAGAACTTCTCTGAAATATTAAGGAAATGCTTCCATTTTAGTAAGCAGAGGAGTCACTCCTGAATATCTTAATGCATAAAGCAGTTGTTTTAGGCCTCATCTTCTAACTGGGATGAATTTTGTTTTTTAATCCTATAGTAAGTGTTCTTAATACTGGTGGGACATTGGAGATAAAAAAGAAAGATGCATCTAGTTTTTGATCTCTTTGCAGAACTATGCATATTGCAATACTACTTTGCTTGGATACATAAAGTTTGAGTATATTCTTCCTAAGACGTCTTTTGGAATTTGATCCTGTCACTATTACAGAAAAAAAAAGAAAAAGAAAAAGTTACAACTTCAGGGGAAATTTTGGACAGCAGCAAATCAAAGATCAGTTTTGGGGTTATTTTGTACTGCAAAAATATTCAATTTCTGTGTAAAGTATGAGGAAATTGCTGAGCTCTGCCTGCAAATAAGTACGAATTTCTTAATGAAAACCCAAACCTTAAACTGGCGACACATCAACTTACTTTTGAAAATCATGTGTTCTTTTGTCAATATGTAATGGTACAAGTACTGAAACAGACAAAAATCCAAACAAAAATGTACTTCAAAATCGCAGGAATACTCAAACACTGGGTGAAAATCCGAACTTTCAGAGCCTTAATGTTTGCTTTTCTAAAAAAATTAAATATTACTTTAGGTGTGTAAAAGATTAAGAAGCTCTGTAGTGAAAATGCTTTTAGTAGTCTGAATTATACCTGTTGAAATGGGAGAAAACATTGTCTTAAATTTTCTTTTAAGTAGTATTCATTGTTAAACAATAAAAAGAGTGTGTTTTAAGAAAATTTTTCCGTAGCTATCTGGAATGGACCTAGAACATTTGTACAACATTAGTTTACCTTTTCTTTTGGTTTATAAATCTTTCCAGTAAAGTAAATCTTCCTAATGCAGTAAATATTCTATAAATAAGTATGTAGGGAACTAAAGGTGGTTGATGTTTTCATAAAAATTTTACAAAGCCTTATCAGCCACAGAGTTGTCAGTTCACAGCAAATGGAAAAATCATGGATTGTTCAGTTTATATTGCAGCAACTAGTGGAGAGTTTGGAAAAAGCTCTTCAACTATCTTGATGGGAACCAAAACTTTTTCATAAGTCATTCAAATACAGATTAGCAAAGAGTGCTAGAAAACCAATTTACAAAACTAAAATGAAAACACTTTGATATGTTAAGGTGCAGCAGTTCTTCAAACCTACGTGTCATTTTAAACTAATTCTGGAATTTTTCCTTTTTTTGTGGTCAGTTGTCTCATTTTCCAGGCAATGGCCATTTAATACTGAGCTTTCCCATGATGAAATGTTAGCGCTTTTTTTGCCAAAATTAATGTATTTTCATCTAAAATTACTGATTTGAAACATATGTTTATAGTCATAAGTAGTGTTTTACAGCATATATACTTTATTTTGGAGTATATTTTTTTCTAAAATACTATTAATAGATCTTGAACAAAAGGAAATTTTCAAACAGGAATTACTCCTCCTTGATATTTCTGCAACATTTCTGCTTCTAAAAGCAG
This sequence comes from Irena cyanogastra, assembly GCA_013397155.1. NCBI lineage: Eukaryota > Metazoa > Chordata > Aves > Passeriformes > Irenidae > Irena > Irena cyanogastra. Next base: position 31,291 of record VWZV01004368.1, read on the forward strand.
GAAATTGAAGCCATTGAAATTTAGTGAAGAAAATGAGTGAGATCTCACCCTAGGATAGCTGGTCACATTGTGACTGCATGGTTTTCCCCAGAGTAAGACACTTCACAATATATTTTTTGCACTTCTGCTTATTTGTAGTATTGTTCACTTCAGCAGCCATTCCAAAGCCAACTGCTCTAAGAGACTCAAACAGTAGTTGTTCTGTCTTGCATGTATATTTTATACAAAATTTTTATGGGGTTTTTTAACTGTTTAGATATTTTTACCCAGAAGAATTATTTATTTTTGTTGATTCAGAAGAAAAAAAGTTTTTATTCTACATTATGTAAGTACTTTGTAATGGTGATATCTTAGGACCATTCCTATTCCCGCAGTTAGGTTTTCTTTGGGCAATCTGTTTCTTTGACAGTTTTTGGACTTCCAGGAGTTTCCCAGTCAAGGGTGATGTATTTTCAGTGTAACATGGACTAGTACATGGAAAATTACCATTATCTATATTACATATCCAGCATTACTATTTGTTTTCTTCACCTGAACTGAAACTGGTACTCGCATTTTATTATTCATACATCTGTGTACTTCAATATGTCTTTATATTGGTGGTAAAAAGCATGAAAAAATTCACATCTTGCTAATAACTGTTGAATTATTCTTAACTTTAGGAATTATGGGACAGAAGTAAGCAAGTTTAATTGGTTTTTAAGTCCTCTAATTTCATTTATTCATGCTTGTTTTTCCTTTAGTTATATATGGAAATAGATTTTACTCCTGGTTTAAGTAAAATCTTTTAAATGAGAGAGCAAAGATCCACTCCTTTGTAATAAATGATGAATAAGTCTGTCAGCTATGCACTGAGTCAAGCACTATGTAGAGTACATGTACACCATGTACTGGACAAGAACTTTGTGAGAGTAAGGTTGAGCTGCAACAGTAATCCATCAAGCTTCGTTTTCTTGGGGAGAAAGTTATTTCTGTACACTGCTCGTAGTAGAGTCTTTTCTTCAAGAATAAGGCTTCCAGCCACACCTGCTAGCTAATGTACATTCATTGAGGCAGGTTATTTGGTTTGTGTACCTCATCACAAATTTCTTGGAAGGTATGCTAACTTCTTTGGAGATCTGATTAACTAAAACTTTCCTAGGGAAGCTTGAAAGGTTGGAATTTTGAAAAAAATATGAAAGTTAGAAACTGTTTTTACATACAGAGAAAGATAAAAAGGGAAAGTTTAGACACCAGAATCAATTTTTGAAACCCTACTACTTTGTATATATCTTTTATATATTTTTCTTTTGTTAGCTAATCCTTTGTGAAAGGATCTAATGCAAAACCCAGGTAATTTTAAGATGTCCATCTCAGTGGGTTAATAAACCTGTATGATCAAGTACCAATAACTTGAGTCATTTAGCATACACTCCAGCTGCTGTGTTAAACAGCTTTTTTTATTCCATAAGGATCTTAGTTTGATGATACAAGATCTCAGTGCACCCTGACTACAAGGCTGTAATGTACACAAACTGCTTATTGGTCCTGCAGCAGCAACAGAACTCTCAAAATCTGACTGGATGTTGGTGTGCATTCTGTGCAAAGTAGAGGTAAATAAGGAAAAGGGTGATGAGGGGGGCAGGTATGCAACTTCCTTTACAGTGAGTGCCACAGCTCCTGCAAAAGCAACTCTGTGTCCTAGCCACAGAGCAGTGTGCTTGGCTTTCCATTCTCTATAGGATTCTTTGTTGTGTGAAATTTATTCACTGCAATGTTGAGTAGCACACAGAGAACCATAAATAGCTAATCTAAGCTCAGGATCAATTCCATTTTTACATTCCAAATACTGAGCAATCTGTAGCTTTTGCAGACATATCCAAAATACTAATGCCTCAGGTAGTATTTCTATAGTGAGACCAAATATTTTTTCTAAGATCTGTATCTCATATTTTTAATTTGTATTTTGTTGAAACTCTTGTAATGATAGAGTCCTTAAGGACAGGTCAGAAGGCTTATAGACTGTTGAATGTGTGAAAAGAGGCCGTAAAGAACCTGGTCAGATGTAGCTAATTAAAGGTAAATGAAGGACAGCTGCTTTTTATGTTGCCAGCACATCTTTGATCTGCTCTACCCCTCAGACCTCTGTGGGCAAGGTAGTTAAATACAAACTAGGAGGCCTATTTTAAAGACATTAAAACCCTCCAGGGCAATCGAGTGACAGTCCAAGCAGCCATAAGCTGTTTGCTTTATTCATTAGAGAACTTTAAATGTGTCAAGAAATAAAATTATGTCCATGCTCTTAGATCAGCATTAGCAATGAAGATTACAGCAGCTCTGGGACGTATGAATGGACAAACTTCTTATGAAAACAAGTTTACTGAGAAGCATTTTACTATAGCAGCAACAAAAATATCAGTTACACATTTTTGTTGCAGGAATATTGATTCAATATGCATTGAAATATCTGAAGCTGTAGTGACATAAACATCGTGTAACCCAGAGCTGACCTCAGTGGTCCCTTCGGTCATGGTTTAAAAAACTTCCATTTCAGACACACATGAAGGAAAGAATATGTCATATCTGAATGACATAATAGCCTGTAATACTTGCTGAAAAATTTATGGAGAATTTGCACAATATATAGCCTTTCACTTGTGCCTAGAGACTCAGTTACTGAAGTTTGTAAACTGCAAGTGTTTATTTTATAACGCAAAGTTTTAATGCTAATATAGCATCAGAAAGACAAACTAAAGAAAAAAATCAGTTAGCTATATAAACAACTCTTAATTACTAGTCATTTTGGAAAAACTTATTTTGCACAGAAGTATTTGTGAATTCAACTCAGTGTATTTTTAGAAAATTGTTTGATATCTTAATGTTTTTGTTACTATTTTTAGATAAGAATTTAATTGATAGTTAAAATTCATCAAATTCCTGTGACATTCTAAATGGTAAATTCTGGTGATCCATGCTATATTGCCTCAATAAAATTTGAGAACTTGAAGAAAATATTCGCTTTTTTTAAATGTTGGGTGCTGTGTCTTGCTCCATTATATTTTGTGTCAGTACCTAAATGTACCAACATTTGGTTTGACATGTTTGACTGCATGATCAAACCTTCCATGCTTTTTAGCCCCACTGGAATAGCTTTGGTGTTTAAAATCAGGTAAATGTGTGAAAAGTCTAGAATTCTTAAACTATATTTTTTATTATGTCGTAGTTTTTGGGTGTTACAAAGAACATTTCTATGAAGCATTTTGCCTCAGAAAGGCTCTGTGTGAGTAGTGCAGTTGGAAACTGTGTCCCTGTGAAAGTAGTATATGCTATTGGAGTCTGGAAGAACTTTTCTTCCAAAGACATGTAGCTCTAGTAGAAGATTCTTGGTTATGAGCCACTAATTTTTGCTGGCTGATTTGACAATTCCTTCTACTCTTAGTATAAATATATTTAACGATGCATAATTTAAAATTAACTTGATCCTCCAGATCATCATAGATATCTCTAATGGCAGGTATGTAAGTATCAGTCAAGCCATAGGCATGAGGTTAATCAAGTTGGTAGGTCTGTGAAACAATGACTTAATTTTTTCATTTTAAAGTATGCAGCAAATAAAAAATCAAATTAAACTGGAAGATGGCCTTTGTTTTTACTCCGTACTTAGAGAACATAAATGAGCATTGACCAGTTTAAGTGAAGCACGTTAAGAGATTCATAGAGCTGTATTCTAGGCAACAGTGGGTATAAAGATATGGTTATTGCTGGCAGCATGAGCATAATTTCCTGCTTTGACAGAAATGTTGTAGAAATCAAACAGAAAATAAGTTTCTGCTAAATTTAGAGCAGTTTGCATACATGCTTTGAACATTAAAGCTAGGTATTTTTAACTCCAGAGGCAAGAAATACATTGATAAAATATTGCAGAATTCTGGTAAATGTAAGTGAAGTAGATTTGCTGATCATGGTTTTGATGAGCATATTAACAACTATCCCACTCACATTGAATCAACATGTGTCAGCTTGGCTGTGTGTTAGACAGAAAAAATGTCTATACAATGGTAGAACTACTGTAGAACGGAATTGCAATTGTTTGATAGGACCATTTGTCACCAATCTAAACATCCAATAAAAATAAGTCAGAAAAAAGGAACTAAAATATAAGAATAATTTGAGGGGATTTATTTTTTTCATTTTTCCAACAAAGTCCCTGAGGCAAGACAAATACTTTCTCAATGTGTTCCTTATTGACAAATGTCAAATTTCAAATATTGTTTTATCATTACTATAATAACCTCTCAGTACTTGTATATGCGTGTATTATCTCAAGGTGGAATTTGCCCTTCCAAAGATACAAAGCTTTGTACACGTGTGCCCAGGTATAAGTCACAACTTAGGTTTGAGTGTCTTTTATTCAGAGCATGACTATTTAAGAAGATGCATACCATTTTCTGTCTTTATTCACTTAATTGCTGTAACCCAATTTTCAAGCTCAGCAAAAATAATAGACTACAATTACATTTGTTTTGTATTTGCAGTAGGATTGAACAGTTTCTCATCTGGTAATAATGTTCTCTTTAGCTGGGCAGGCAGCAGTGAAATGCAGCAGATACTAGCTAAGAATTGTGAGCACCAAAGATGAGCAGTTTGAACTCTCTGATGTGAGCACTGAGTATCAGCATGTTTGTAGCTATGTCTGTGTATTGGGACTGGGAGCCTGAAGGGGCTAATGGCTGAGCAACAGCTGGTCCAGACAAAATGCTGCCTGAAATACTCATTTCCAGCTCCAGAAGCTGTGTGTCTTCCCCACATCTAGGATGTGATTCTTCTGCTCTTGAGAATCTTTACTTGAAACCTTGATGATTAAAATGTTTGTTTGCTATACCATATAACCAAGGACCCATTATTATTCAACAGAAGCTGAATTGCCTTCATGGAGAGAGCTGCAAGAACACCAACCACTTTCAGCACAAATTGTATAGACCAAACAACAAAAATTTTCATTTGCTGCTGAAGTCCAGGGTGGTTTGGTTTTCTTTTTTTGAAAGCCAGGTAATCACTGTTCCCAGCCCTGCTTTTGGGGATAGCAATTCCAGATAGCAGTCCTACACAGACAGGTTGCATCTGCTAAGGAACACTGTTACATAGCAAGAAGTTGAGCATGACCCACCTCCTCCTGTAGACATGCAAAAGCCTTCTCCTAAAATGTGACAGTAAAACAACAGTTCCTCCTGGGATCCTCCTGTGATCAGCCAACACATTTTTAAACAGAGACATCCCTGTCTACACCATGGGGAAAATCATGTTCAACAACTTGTTTAATTAACATGTTTTCTAGTGTATTTTCTTCATGTAAACTAGGTCTCTGAGGAAGAATAACTCATGAATACAGCACTGCCATTATGGAGTACTTTTTGGAGAAACTTTCAATTTCTCCACATTTTCTAAGGAAAGCATTGATTTGGCTCCTTACCAATGTTTGTGAGGAGCTCCAGGGTACCATTATTTAATCCTATACCACATCACTAAATAGAATCCTGGGCAAGAGTTAAAATGTCACTTTCTTAAGTGAAGGCTAACAGGTAGATCTTTCTCAGCACAGTCTGTGCATGCTCTTGTATAGTTTTCTTTGGAGCCTAGTTGACCTGTACTACAATTGAGAAGGGCACAGTACATGACTGCTTCCCTAGGAAAGGAGTGAGCCTTGGCTGCCCAGTGAACCTAACATTTTGTGGACTTTTCTGAGGAAGGTGTACCCTTACAGAACAGGTAAAAGCTATATGTGTCTGTGAAGATTGTCAGATAGCCAGCTGATAGAAATTAATTAACCTGTGCAGAATTGACTGCAAGGATGCTTTTTTCCAGGCATTGATTGTTTATGAAGTAGAGCTGTTACAATCAGGGAGTCCGTGCTTCATCTTGTCAAATGGAGAGTTTTAGCCAACAGAAAAGCATATTTAAGAGGAATTTGTCATTGTTTTGATTAGGATACAAAGATCAACATGAGATTCTTTCTGTCAGACTTATATTCTCAGAAGGAAATGTATAGTACACATAAAATATTTATGATCATTTCGTACATTGTAACTATATCTATGTAAAAGCCAAAATAAATATCAACTGTTCCAGCTATACAATGTACAGTGCCTGATGTGTTTATTGCCACATTTTCTCTGACCAGTCTCCTGTCTGTTGTGTTTCTCCAGTGACTGTGTTATTCCAGGGAAATGAGTAACACAAGGGGAGGAGGGTGCATAATGGCTTCTACACTGTAGGCGGTTGTCTGAACTAACACATGGATCATGCTCTACATCTCTTGAATCTGTGTTGAATCTGTGTTCGTGTATTATGCAGAAAACACATAGAGGGTGAGCTCCACAGGGTTTTTTGAAACAAACCAGTAGCACTTCACACAGGCACTTCACACTTTTCAGTCCATAGCTTTGAGGGTTAATGAAATGCTGAAGATAAAAAGATAAGTCCTGTCTTAAAGAGTTCCAAAGCCCAAATGGTTCTGGTTTTATCTGTGTTATTTTGCAAGAACTGTTAGCTAGATTTTGTTATTTTTCTCCCTATGCAGTGAATAGATGAAATATGGAAACCCTTGCAGATATAAGGAGAGCTATAATCCTGTGCTCCTGAAATCTCAAGCTTTCGCATTTTGCCAGATGGATTGTTACAATTCTAATACATTTTAAACAGTGTCATAGTATTCTCAAGCCATGTATGATTATTGATATGAGATTTGTGTGAATGATGGAATAGAACAACAAAGAACAAAGGAACTCAAAGTAGCCACCAGTCACCAAAATGTTTGCATTGAAGAGATGTATGTGAAGATTACCAGTTTGAAATTTTAAGTATGAATCTTGTAGAGGGAAATGTAACATAATCCATAATGGGAAACAATTTAAAGACAGAAGATATTAGTTGGAAGAGGAAAATGCTTTGCTGAGGAGGGTCAGTTTGAGGGTCAGAATTTTGTGTCGTTTTATTCCCTCCATGGGCTCAGTTACTCAGAGCAGAATGTTTTACATAATAGAATTCTGGACTCCCTTCTTGGTTGTTGATATTCCACTTGTTTATGCTCAGAGCATGTCAATGATGACAGCTGGTTATTTCTTCAACACACAGATTTTGATTATTTCTTGGTTTATGGTTAGTATTTGGTTTTCACAGGGAATGTTTTCCCACCCAGAAGACAACAAATGTTGGACTGACCCAGTCATTGTTCTTTCCTATATTTCCTTTGGGCTCTTGTTCAGCTAGTTGGATCAGAGTTGTTTTAAACATAATTAGGCCATCGTATATCACTCTGGGTGAATTTGCACGTGACATCACCAAGGAGACCCAATGGGACGATTAAAGTATTTTTTTGGACAATGTATCTGTAACTATTTTAACTACTTTATCATGGAAATAAAGTTTGTAAACAGTAGTCTTTGCAGAGTGACAAGTTAAGATATATTGCATCCTAATAGAGCTGTTTAGTAAATTAGATTTTCATAGTGCTAATTAAATTTGTCACAAAGCTGATGAACATTAGCTAAAGAAAGGGCAATATATTTTATTTTATTGAGCACATCTCAGAGTGCTTGTAATTTAGTAGGGCCACCACACTTTCTGGGCAGGCTATCAAGTAGGATGTTGTAATGATTTGCATGACTACTATAGTAGATGGAAAAATGTAGCTTGTGTTTGTAGCTGTTCCATTAGTGTCTTGCACAGTGTGCAGTCCTTTGGTGCTCTTCAGAGAGCTGTGTCATAATCCCTGCATCTTTTGAAGAACTCGGTCTGGTGAAATCAAGGAACTATACGTCGTTTAAAGCCTAGTGTGTAATTATATGATGAGACAAAGGAAAGACTGAGAAAAGCAGATAACCAATAGAATCCTGAAGTTATCAAAACAGAGCTCTTGCCAAGGACCTTGGAATTCATCTGATTCAGTTGCTGGAAAAATGCCTGAATTAAAAATTATCCTACAAGGACCAAGAAAATAGAGCCAAATTCTGGCACTCCACAGTTTTCTCCCAAAATGGTCATTAATGCTGCAAAAACAGAATAGGGTGAACAACCCTTGGCCCCATGCTTGGCCCCCTACTGTAGGCTCTATCTGCCAAAATTAGATGGAATAGAAGATCAAAAATGGGGAGAGGGGGATAAGGTTGGAAAAAGAGAGCTTAGAAAGGAGAGTGCTTGGAAAGGGAAAAATCCATAGACTATGCCCCCTGCCAGCACTGAAATACTCGTTTGCAGCTCCACTCACAAAGCACCTGTTGGCAGCTATTGGAGCAGTTTATAGATTTTGGGACAGTTCCCTTATGTGAAATGTGATATGATCTTATTTTAGTAAAATAGAAGCAATTCTTGGACAATAATTGCAGCAATAAATATACCTGCACAGAAATAATGATAGCTTTTGCTTTCGCTGAAAAAATTGCATTCTTTTTAATGAATCTCATTACTACTAATATTAATATCCTTTGGCTGATATCACCTATGTTGTCTTACTTTTATCCAAAATGGACAAAAAAAACCAATGTTGCATGGAGTGAAAAGAAAATACAGCAAAACAATGATCATAAATATTAACCTAATACTGTCCTTCAAACTGAGTGGCAGGGATCAGGGATCTGGGATCAGGGGCTGTCTGGCAGATTTTATGTTATTTAATCTATATGCATTACAATGTCATGATAGAAAATAATGAAAATTGTCTCTGTTAAATTAGAACTAACAGCAAGTATTTTATATTAGGAACTCAGTTTAAACATTTTAACATCTTCACAAATTTTAATGTAAATTCCTGTTAAATACATTTAATGAAGAATTTTAGCATTACAATTTACACCCTCCTTCAGTTACTATCTCTAAAACTTACTTGTGTTCATGTGCAAAAATTTTGGCATTCTTTCTTGTTGTATAAATAGCTTATTATTCCTTAGGATAAATATGTAACAGTTATCAATAATATATGTATTCAATATGTAAAGTGTATCAAGCAGAAAATAAATTATTATTTTTAAATATAGGTATTTAATATAGGTTGATCTAGAATCTCTGTAGCATTTATTGGCTACATCTCCTCTGACTATAAGGAGAATCCTCCCTCTGCTAATGCTCTGGTTCAGTTTCAAAGGCTTACCTAGTAAGTATCTGTGTTACTCAGAAGGTTTGCATAAAGTTGAAATATAAAGTAGATAATGTTTTGGAATTGAATGCTCTCTGATATAAACTTTAGGCCACATGCCCTATTTTCCTGTTCTATCTGAAACGCTAAACTTATTAGTTCTAAAATAATCAAAATGTGAAACTTCAAGGCTCCCTTAGATTGTATTCAATACTGAAAAGAAGCTCTGGTTTCTGATACTGATTACACACTGCAGTATGTGCCACTCAGGCAGAGCCTGGTTCCTGCATGAAGCTCACCAACAGCTTTTCTCCACCAAGTCTGTCAAAGAATAGGGCCAAAATGCAAATTCCACTAGTTCCATAGTTTTTGTGTGCAATATTTCAAAATGTGATTTTCTCTTTGAGTTAATTTCAATACTTTTCATATAAAAAGAAAGTAGTTGAGTAGCCTAGCATATAACAAACTATATTAACTTGAGTAACCCCTAAGTTCAGTCGTGGTGTGTGCCATTAAAGGAGGAGGACAGGATGTGGAACTTAAGCCAGTGACATCTGAAATAGGAAAGCATCTAATGGAACATAAGCATGTGCTTAGTTTCTGTGGGACTATATTTTATACCTAAAGAAAGGAATTTGCAGATATTTTAACTTGAAGAAGAATGCTTTCCTGCTTCGAGATTTTTAGAAATTTGGCTCTGACTCATCAAAAGACAAAAATTCTTTATTACAAATTTATTTCTATATTATAAAATTCTTTATTACAAAATTATTTATTATAAAAGCTTTGTAATTATTTTTACAATAATCATAAATAAATTAAATAAATGCATTCAAACATTGTAATGAGTCTAGTCTTCACAACCTTTTTCTTCATGATGTTGCATTAAATTTATTACACTAGGTAAAAAGTGTGAGTGAACATTTAAGGGTCCTAATAACCAGGGCACAGAAATTTCAAAGACATTGTAATTATTATCTAGGACATATATGCATGTATTGGCATTTCAAAGTCCCGTGAGATCTGTGTAGTAGGTTTTATTGTGTCTGCAGATTGACAGATCTCTAAAATACACTTTTACAGTGGTCCTGATAAATACATCTTTTTACTGCTTGTTTGCTCTTTGGAATGAGGCTGATATGCCAAATGCAAAGTAGAGTAGGCAAACCTAGAAATTTAATTAGAAAGTTCTCCATGGGTTATGTATGGACTTTTCATCAGGTGGGTGGAAAAAATTAATAGAGCCAGCTCTGAAGGTGGTGTCGACAGGTGAATTTGGATCCTTCCAGATCTCTCTTGCCTTGGCCAATCCCTCGAGATTCACACTCAAAGGGGAAAAGCCAGGACCACACATCAGCATCAACACAGGGCAGGGTAAGAGAGAGAACCAGTGAAGCTGCAGTTCAGGCACTCAGGAATCAGCTGTGATCTTAACATCAAGTTCATCTGAGCCACCAGTGCAGTCCTGCAGTGTGCTTAGGAATTATTCTTGTATGACAAGAAAGCAAGTGCCAGCCTGAACTCCCTTCCTTTGCTACTCTCAATAAGACTTAATGTATTTACTTATGATGCCAGTCAAATGTTCCCACTGTTCTTAAGTCAGAAAACTGAGCAAAACCTGAGATTAAATTGATTGTGTAGCTAGAGTCCTCACTTACCCCACTCTAATGAGCAGCTAGGGCTGTTTGCTGTTGAAAAGCCCAATGGTTTATACACACTACAGAAGGGCATGTTTCATATATGAGGTGTATGAGTGCTGTGTCACTAATGATATGTGTAGGTCTTTACTTTGCTTTTCAAATTTCAAAAACTGTCGGAGTCAATGAAAATTAAATTACTGTTTTTACAAATGTTTATTAGGCCTTTCTTTGTTATTCTTTTATAGGTCTTGTAGAAATTTGCCTGATGCATCCCCTTGATGTAGTGAAAACAAGGTAAGATCATGCTTGAACAGGTTTTGTTGACACTGGAAGATGTCCAAATTACAAGCTGTCAAAAAATAAAATCCTAGAACTTCTCCCAGTAAGATAACTTGTGCCTCTAATGACATATATATTTACTTACCTGTATTTGAAGCATTTGACAGATGGAATTTGAGTAGCATGGCACATTTCTGATTAGAGGTCATCTAAAGGTGTTAAATCTGCTTATGACATGTATTTTTACTCTTGTAACACAATGCTACGACATGAAGATGGCTAAAGTTAAATTCACTTAGTATATGTAGTATCTACAGTAATGCTTTTATATATAATTGGGAAATACCATATTGCCTCCAAAATAATTTTCACAGATTTTTAATAAAAATAATGAGATGTTCCATATTCTCTTTTTAAGCAAAATAACTTCATGATTTTATATTTTTAAAATCTTTTTATCCGTCTTTATTTTGTTTTCTGAATATTTGTTCTTATATGAGTATGAATCATTAAATGACCTCGAAAATTTGCTCAAGTTAGTTTGGTTTTTCTCAATGTTGGTTACTGAAATGAAAAAAAGAATAGCTGTGTTTCTAGTTTCTGGAATATCCTTTTATTTTCTATGCTTTTTAGTTTTTAAATAAATTCACAAGTTAGTGTTACTGTACATGAAAAGCAAACCAGAATGGAGAAGCATACTAATAGAAGGAGAAAACTAGTAGAAGGAGAAAACTACTCATGCCATGTGTGTTAGACAGTGCCAATAATTACCATATACTGTTCCTGGAGCACTATCTAGGTCACAGACATGTAGGTAGAAAAGCTTCTCTAGGAGATTAATCAGCCCCAAACAAATGATGAGGACAGCTGTGGTCTCTGGAATATGCTTGAAGTTGTCAATTATGACTTCGTATTCTAGTTTCAGTTAGCCAACATGTGAGCTTTTTATGGACACATTTTTGGCTTCTATTTAAATCACATTTCGTGATTTGCCTAAGACCTTGAGATGCATTTTTTTTGCAGGTTGCATTTTGCAGAAGGAGTCATCTGTCTGGGTCATTGCCCAACACCAGGAGACAGTTATTCAGGCTCCAACTGCATTAAATGTTGCTGGGGTGCTGCAGGTTCTCCTCGAGGCTTGGAGGTTGCTCCAAGCAATGGTATGGTATCCTTCCATACCCCTTCATAACGTGGGTGTATTGATTCATATAGAGACAATGTCTCTGGTAGTTCTGAGAGTCCTCTCTGCCCCTCCAAGTACCACTGAAAGACTGAAATTAAAGGCTCAGCGTACAAGGCAACAGGGTACAGCAAAACAAATACAAGATCAAATGTAAAAGAAAAAATCTGTCATGCTCTTCTGTCAAGTGGCCCCCAAAGAATGTGCTTTAGTGACTTCATTTTGAGAGTTTGTGCTATAAATCACCTCTAGCTTTCGAGCTTTGGTTCTACTCCTCCCAATTTTTCTCTTTGTCCTGAACTAGAAGCTGTGTTCTTTTGTAGCTAGAATGTAGATCATTCATAATTTAGTGTAAGCCACGTATCATGTGTCAGAAAATGCATTCATTGCTCATCTGTACTGGCAGTCAACCGATGTACTTTCGGTTTTCTGATAGGAACCACACAGTGGACTCTCAGAACACAAGGACAGATTTCCCCATGTCTCTTGGAGATTTTACTGAGTTTTACACACTTTTAGTAGTGAAAAGGCTTTTCAGATCTGAGATACTGAAATGTAAAGCATTAAAGAGTGTATGTGGATGTTTGTCAAGCTGTAACAATCCTTTAAAACACAAGAAAAAGTAAAAATTAGGAAATTTGTAAATGTGAAATGTGGGTCCATAAACAGTGGAATTTTTAGAAAAAAGAAAGAAGTAGGAAGAAAGGAAAGAACAGTACCTGTGTAGAAGAAATCAGATTATCGATCAAAGTAAAACTGAGAGGCTGAATCAAATAAAAAATACACTAAACAAATTTCATTTGAAGAAACTTCAATTGAGTTAACTCTTCCACTGAGTTAGCTGCAACTCTTTGCAGAAGTGGGCCGCACCCAAGTGATAGTTTTTCTAGTCTGTTGATGCAGATGTAGTCAGAGAGATTACACAGATTTTGCAGTAACTTTTCTGCAGATCTCAGCAGATGGTAGTAGTTGAAAATACTTACATTTTGAAAGCAAATGACAAAACCAAGCATAGATTATCCTTTGATCTCATCCATCATTTTGTTATATGCTCCTAACATCATGCTTCTTTCTTTCATTTTGTAGTGGTCCCAGTTTACTATAACAGATTAATTCTTTGATGGCCTTAAAAGTTCAAATGAAACGTTGGTTTTAATTCTGAACTTTGGACATAGAATGTTTTCTAATAGTTTTTCATTGACTTTATTGCTTTCTTGCAGTGCTTCTCAGTACTGTTGTGTACTTAATCTTTCCCAACATGGTATTGACAATCCACCATTTCCTAATCACTTCCAGCTATTGCAGTTTTGGTGATTGATTTAGGGTTTTTTTCCTATTGATTAGGTGCAAGGATGTATAAAAGCACAATTTCTTGCTTAATTTTTATGGGGTTTTGAGTTTCCAATCTTTTTTTATCTAGAAGTGTGTTTGGTGAAAAGAGTCCTGTGGCCATTTCAAATTATTGTAATCTCATTGATCTAAGTTACTGTTCTGAAGGAGTTTAGGGAGGATGTCAGAGGCTCACATCTAGTGGACTGGTGGCTTAGTGCTTCATTGATATTTTGTGTATGTGTATGTTTTTAATAAAAAATTGGAGAAAATAAAGTTTCTGTCAAAGATTATTTTGAAACCCTGGAAAATGGTTTGGCTCCTTTACGACATTTTGCAATATCTTTTCTGTGTTTAGCAATTTTCTATTATTCTACAGTAACAATGCTAGATTTGTTTATCTGCTCACATCAAGGGAGGAACAGTATATAAGTACATGCTTATAAACCATAGAGAATCCAAATGCTTAATGAAGTGGTTTTTCCTAAGTGTACATCTGAAAATAATTTTATTTTTTTCTCTGCTAGAACACCAAAGATCACTACTCTAAGAAATTCCTGTTAGCTAGATAGATGAAGATAACTATGATCCATTGTTTCAGCTTTATGGATCCCACTTATTCTTTCAAATGAAGCTCTTCTCATTTGCAAGATATATTGGAATAGTTTCTGATGAGATATTATTTAAAAAGTGCTGAATTTTTAAATTTTTTGTAGAACAGTCTCTAATAGCTATTTTATATCTCAGTTTCCCTTATGATTAACTTAGCCATTAAATAAAGTACTGAACCTCTATTCTTGTTCCCCTAAATACAGCGTCTGGTAAGTTTGTGTGTGTGTCCATGTATGAGAAGTGAAGCAATAGCAAGAGTTTTTCGGTACAGATACAGTCAAGACATAGAAGGTCTATTTTTTAATTAAGAGCTCCAGATGATCTATCTTTGCTAGAAAGTGAGAGAGGAGAACAGTGTCTTAGCCTGGATAAAGAACTGGGTTTGCTTACTTTGTACCTTTTTTGTGTGTTAAGCATAATGCAGGCTGTAATGTTGTTTTCATCCGTGAGACTTTCGAAGGATGACAAAATAACATACTAGGTCATGGTACATAGGACAAGATATTGCCATATACTTATATATATTTAGGTTTGAAGATAGTAAAATGCTTTTCCAGGTAAAGTTTATATGTTTTGGCTCAATCAAATATACAAAATTCAGAACTTAATAACCTTTTATTGTTGGACAATTAGTATTTATACAGAAGCTCACGGATGCATAGTTGGTGAGAGAAAGGGAGAATTACAGGGGGCTGTATAAAGCCAAGGGAAAGCTAATTGTATTTGAGGCATCACTCAAGCAAGCCCAACTGGTAACTGGAGGATCTTACTGTGGTCTCTCTGAGAGTTCCAGGTTATGTTCTGAGGTAATCCAAATTCTCAGAAAAAAAAAGAAAAAACAAACTGTTTATTTTTTTTTCATTTCCCTAATACTGGGCTGCTGGCATAAAAATGACATTTTCAGGAGCTCCATAATTTTGAACTAAATGCACTAACATAGAATTTTCCTAGCTATTACATTTTAACACCTCAAAAAATGCATGCAACCAATGGTCATATTGGAAAATTAGAACTACAGGTAGAAATAAAATTTTAGCTTATATTTCCCTAGGTTTATGAGATTATTCCCTTTATATGTGCTTTCTCTTTTTCTTTGATTATCACCAGTATTTGTACAGCTAAATTTTAGTGACTAATGTTCTTGAAAACAGTTTCAAAAATGCCTTTGCAATTTTGGTGATTGATTCATACAGACTGTGAAACATATATTGCTGTAGAAATAGCCAGTTTGGATGTGACATGGTATTATGTAGTTAGGAAATGGAAACCTACTGCGTAATTTTCTTTAACAGTTGTCTACTAGAATTTAATAGAAAACACAAATGAAAAAATGTATGACTAAATGTTTTCAAATAATAAATACAAAAATAACAACACATCATCAAAAACTTCCAAATGCATAACATCTGAAAAGAAAATTTGTCTTAAATTCCTGTGAACAGGAAAAATATTACAGGAATTAATCATTTACTTCTCTATTCTGTTTTAGGTGTAATTTGACATCACTATACATTTTGAGACAAATATTTGAAAGAAAGATGGTTTCTCTCACATCACACTAATACCAAATTCTCCTCCAGATCACACTAATACCAAATTCGCCTCCAGATTTCTCTCTCCAGTGTTGACTTCAGTGGAGATAGATGAGTTCATGCCACTGGAGTATTTAGAGGTTTTTTACTTCCAGACAATGTATTCAAAGAGAGGTGAATGTTATGCCAAATACCATATAAAAGACTTGGAGAAAGTCTACTTATTAGTAGAATCATCAGGGTAACCTTTGTCCTAACAATTTAAATATATATTCAGTGGGCAGTTTTTTAATACTTCTCTAGTTAACTCAAATAATGACAGTTCCATTTGATTTTTTTTCTCTATGTTTAAAGTCTTTTTTATTTTTCCATACAGTTGTGCCTTCACAATGCAGTCTCACATTGGGATGAGTGTGCAATTTCAAAATCAATGTGTAAAGGAGATCCAGGAGACATTCTTTTGAAAGATTTTGCTTCAGTTCATCAAGAGAATAAGCTATTAGGTATAGCTTGTTTTCATGATCAACCTATCCAACGTCCCTGGTTTTTTTCCTTATAGCTGTTTCGCACCTCTGGCAGGGAGGCTGCATCCACGTTGCTGTACTGTAATATCTCTTCACATAATTCAGCTTTGGATCAGAATCTTCATATGGACTGACTTTTGCTCTCATGTGTGACCCCGAACATCAGCATTTAAAATAATTCACCTTATAAAGTGTGGAGGAAATTTTTGTGTAGTCAGGATGGAGATTTTAAATTTTGCTACTCTTTCTGAAAAATTCTAAACCAACATCAAGAATCTAAAGGCCCAAATCTAAAAAATAATTTGGGATCTAAATCGAGGTTTGGAATCTGCATTACAGACCCATTTCTAGTTAGCAACTGTTCTGCTGATTTGTGTGCATGTTTATCCATTCTGTTCCTTTGTTCTAATTCTGTCATTTTGGTCTTATTAAAAAAGTTCAGCTTACTACATGTGTTTCCGATCTCATTCCATCTGTTATTTTGCAAGAGCTACTTCCTTTATATCATTAATTCCTCTTTGATTTTTGGTCTTTTTTGTTTGACTGGGCAGAGGTGGAGCTTGTTTCTAAAAAAAATTGGTTAAGGAAGAGTTCATTGTCCTTATACAGTGTTACCATTTCCAAGTGACCATAGTTCACTTGGTTTGCATCAGGCCATGTTAAATTCATGGCACTTGATGCGAACTGCTCTAGTTAGATTTGTAACAGTTTTAAGCAGAAATAGTCTTCCTGTCCTGGGAAAATTATCAGGATACCAAAATATTCTGTATTGGAATGAACAGTTGAACTCTCAGAAGACTTACAAAAACAATAAGTTATGGCCAATGAAACTTCGTGTAATTAATTTTGGATTTTGGAAGTTTTCACTTCCTTTTTTTTCTTTGTTTCTTTTCAATGCCTTTTAAGTAATTTTGAACTAGAAAAACAGAAGGTTTTGTTTGAAAATGTAGAGAACAACATCCATTGTCATCTAAAAGAAGTGTATAAAAATATATTGAAACTGATAGTTTCTTGAGAAATGTTTTTTTTTTATTTTGAAGAAAAAGAACCAAGTAAAAATAATCCTGGACCAACTCAGCTTAACGTCTTTATTTCATCCAAATGTCAAGGCTTTTCTCTGGGATTAGATTTCCTTCAATTATCAGTGGCCTTTGGTACAATTTTTCACAGGGCTTGTGTGCGTATTGCAGCTTATACTCTGGTTTTATAATTTGAATTTCAGCATTGAAATACTTTAGATATTTATGTATAGATCCAAAATTTTTTATAATGAGGACTTTACAGTTTATAGTAATTTGGACATGGATGTTATCCAGTGCTCTGTAATTTGCCCTTCTTTTTCCTTCAATGTACAATCTGTTAGGAATTAATAAGGGCACATGGGCTAATAATTCCTGCTAGATATACTATTGCAATTTAAATCCTTCCTGAATTAAAGAACTGTATTGATGGACACTGTTAAACAGATGCTCTGATTTGCAGTGCTGGTCAAAGTGATTCTTATGTGCTTTGGTGTACCACATGTATATTTTATAAAGATTGTCAAGATCTTTTGGGATAAAAGGAGCTGTGTAAGTGGAGCTTCATCATCTCCTCATGTGATACTGTGTTATCAAACACCTGAACTGCTTGATGATACCCTTATTTCAAATCATGTAGTTTTTTGGAAGATCTATAATCTATATTCTTTTCTTGATTTTAAAATAATTCTATCCCTTCTTTGATAGAAACTGAATTTCTGCAAATCAGACTGCTACAGATCTCTCAAGCCTTTCTTTAATTTTTTTATACATTCTGCCATCTACTCTTGAGTTTTTTAAATTAATAGGAGGTGCTTATTTTTTTAGACTGAAATACCCTAAAATCATAATTTCCATTTGACAGCACGGCATGATGATAGCATGCTTCGAGTTACACGTTATCTGCGCCATTTCACTGGATTTACCAAAACTTCTCTCAGTTTCATGAGTCACTTATGAGCTGTAACAACCTAGAATTTCTAATACTTGCAAAATAAACCATGTCCACCTTCAGCTCAATAAAGAACAATAATCTCTATTTACCTATTAAAGAATTCTTTCCTTATCTATGAGGTTTTTAGGGGAATAATATGAAATAAAGACAACTCCAGATGCATAAGTAGTTATTACATACTTCAGGAGTGAACCAGAAGGAAGTGAAATGGCTCTGTGTGCAGGGTGCAAGTGGCGAGACCATCATAGGGGAATTGAGAGAGGAGATAGTAGATGGGATAAACTTTTCAGACAAGGAAGCAAGTGGGAAGTCTACCAGAGAGAGCAAAAGAAAAAGAATGCCAGGGCAAGGAGGAATGTGTGATGATTTTCTTGTATAATTTCTTGTCAGATAGATACAGAAGAGATGTTTTGGGTTTCTAGAAGGCTGGTGGACCAAAGCTGACTTGGAGTGGCCTTGGTTCTCTTCAAGATCCAGTGTTTAATTTTGTTTGAGGTTTTTGGTTTGGTGCACCTTCCCATTAGATTGTGGTGCCAATGACGCCAAGGTCGCAGATTCAATCCCCATATGGGCCATTCACTTAAGATTAGGACTTGGTGATCCCTGGATCCCTTCCAACTCCAACAATTCTGTGATTCTGTGAGAAGGTCTTTTACGTTCCTCAAGCACAGTTCTGTCTAGGTGGACCCTTACAGATGATTCCTTAAGCAGCTGATTTGGGGTAATCATGCTAGAAGACATATTGAATATTATCCATCCTGCTAGTGACGACCCTTTTGGCTATGGACATTTGCAAGATATATTCAGTCATTTCTTCTCTTAAAAATTTTTTGCTTGTTACTTTATTTGTCCTCCTGTTTGGACGATGAGCTAGAACAGTTTCGGGTCTCTTTAATGTATATTTTGTTTTCATTCTAATGACATAGCACAGTATTCTTTCTGTGTTTGCATTTCCAGTGCTTACAAATTTCATATAAATATTACTGGAAACTACATGGGCAGAACTTGTAAAATTACAAGAGTCTGAGGGTTTCTCTGCTATAATCTGCATCTATATATTTACATGCTTTAAAAAACTAAATGCACACAGACATATTTGACTGTACTGGTATAGCATCTTCTTTGGTAGAAGAAGTGAAGTTTTTTTATATTTACGTTCTCTAGAACTGGAAAAACCATTAGTTGTGTCTGCATGATGCAGTTGTGAAAAAGTGGTGTGGACTGTGTTTTGTGACTTCGCAAGATGTACATTCTACACTCACAGTTTAAATCCAAGCTCTGGATTTTTTTTTCCGTTGTTATTGTCTTAATTTTATGAAAATGCTTCCTTTTATAATATGAGGCTACAAATAACCCTCTTCTAGACAGAACATGAAAATGTGATGAAAGAGCTCTAAAACTGTTATAGTGAGGAATCATACCATGCCTTACAGTTATGAGAGAAGAGAATAATTCTTTTGTCATTACACTGCCCAATGGGAAAAAGAAAAAAAGGAAGAGAACCTAGGAGTAAGTACACTCTAAAATATACTCGTTGTACTGTTTCTGTTTCTCTAGTTAGAAACTCCTGAAGAAGTTAAAGATAGTATAGAAACACTTGTATTTTCTTTGTACTATCTCAAGATATCTACAGATAAACAGGATATTTACATGAAGGCGTGACTAAATTTTCATGACAAAAAAAATTCAAATTCAGTTTGAAACATTTTGGATATATGGGTCAGCTGACAGATCTGGAAAAATACAGCCATGTTTGTACAGAAAACACCCTGTAGTATTATAGTGTGTTGCATTGTATTAAATGCAATAGATGTGTTTAATTATTTTATTTGTTTACATTACCACAGTCTCAGGACATGCTATTGTATTGCTGTCAAAAAAGGAATTACTGTAACTTAGGGTAGTGTACCTTTTCTGAGTTATGTAAATTGCTTCAGTGCTCCTTACACTCCTAACAGTGAGAAAGAAATAGCAATAGAAGTCTTGGTGCTTAGTGCAATATGAACTATCTTGTACATCACTTATAAATCTGATTTATTTATTTTGGACATGGGACATCTATTCAACTATTCATCTGCTATTTTTTGGCGATGGGGAATGGTACTAGGACTGCTAGCATTTTATCCAGGGCTGTACTGTTTAGACCACTGCAGTAGAACCAGCACTTAAAATCACAGCCCATTCCCAAATGAGGTGTTACAGCCTGTGTCTGTCATATTCTGCCTCTGCTGCACTAGTGCTCAGAAATCTCCATCCCAGTGCTGAGTTCACCTTCCTCTCCCTCTCACTTCCCTAACCCTCACCCTCTCCTCTCTCCTTGCCTCTGCCTGTTGCTTGGTCCCAAACTATACCTTTTTTCCAGTCTATTTTAAAATATGCCTGGTGACAAGTCCCCTCTAATTCCCTCGGAATGCTCCTGGATATCCTACTGCTTCTCACAGCCAGTAGGTATTTTCTAATGTTCCAGTATTTCCATTACATAGTTTTTTATCCCTAACAACTACCTACACACCCTTTACTGTTCCCCTTCCCCCTTGTTTATTCCTTTTAGACATAGTAGATTCATGGCATGCCCCCATTTTCTTTTTTCCCAAGCCTAAATTAGTATAAGTTAATCAAAGAAGCTCTCTAAATAATCTTTTTCTCTGTATTAATGCTGTATTTAAAATATAATCAGTCAAAAGAAATCATGAGGGATAGAGTGGAATGAGAGCAAGAGCAGAAAGGAGAAAATGAAGGACTAGGAGGTGAGAAAGTACATGGGATTCTATTTACAAGAAAAATACATGCTGAAAATAAGTATTTAAGATGGGAATTGGGGAGTGAAAATGAACAGATGTTAGCACAGTTACTTTGTCTGGAGACAAAGAAATGGGATAGTTAAAAAATGTGTGTATTTTAAAGTAAGATTTTAAATAAGGATTAAGCAGCTGGGAAAGGTTACTTAGACTATAAGTTGGAGACATCTATAGTGTACATAAGATTTTTTAAAAACAATCTAACAAAGCAGCTGGGTGAGTTATTAACAGATGTTAATGATTTGTCAGTGGTAGAAAACATTAAGATCACATTCAGGGGTAGACCATAGTCGTGTCTGATTTCTCCATGGACAAAACTTTTGCATTAGACCACTGTCATGCCTGATTTCTAACCATGGATGGAACATGCCTAAAATAATTCAAGCAAGGAGAAAAATGAAAAAGAAAAAGAAAAATAAAAAGAAAGAAAGAAAAAGAAAAGAAAGAAAGAAAGAAAGAAAGAAAGAAAGAAAGAAAGAAAGAAAGAAAGAAAGAGAAAAAGAAAAAGAAATAAAGAAAAGAAAGAAAGGCAACTGCCTATGTTTATTTTATTAGCATTTGTTCATCTACTGCAATGAGTGGGAGATAGATCAAGTATGGAAAATTGGTGTTTAATGACTTCATTTAGAATAAACAGAAAGTAAATTTTCTCCTCTTTACATTTCTTTTTTCTTACTTGTACTTGAGCTAGCTTTTCAAAGCTATGGATACAAGAGAATAAAGCTGTATGTGTTGGAAGCACAATGTAACTGTAGCAATGCCAATAATTCTTTCAGAGTAGTTGGCCCTTAACGCTGTATTTAAGTATGTCCCGAAAATAACTGCATTAGGCCAGTAAGTGCCAAGTAAATCTATAAATAAATAAAAAGAGAGATAATATCTTTATGAACTGTGCTTTCTGTATGTTTTTATGAACAGATGCATCAGTGTGTACTCTAGGTCTAGAGGGGGTTTTGAGAAACAAGAGTATTCATGTTGAGTGGGATGCAAGTAAAATACCATCTCCAAAATAATCTTGGCACAATAGAGATGTCTTTTGAACTTATTTCTCAAGAGAGTAAAAAGAAACAACAAAAAGCTAAGGAAATATTTGCAAGTTTTTAGCTGCTGCGATGTTACAGTAAGCTGATGACTCCCTGGTGAGCAGGCAGTGGGTTAGATTGTGCTTTTACAACCCGAGTTGAGCCAGGGGCAGAGCTCAATGGCACCAGCTGAAGAGCAGCACACAGAAGGGGTTGTGCCTCAGAGGTGCTGTGACCTTCCCAATTTTCTCATATCTCCAAAATGGATTATTGATCCATAGCAGTACTAATTTTTTGTAACTACAAAAGTATGGTCATTTCTTGTACCTTTTTGTCAGTTTCCATAAATCTGGAGCAGGGGCAAAACAGTACCTGTGTGTCCCCTGTGCACTGGCTGCCATTTGAGGGATAAACCTCCCTGTTCTGTTTCAGGTGAACTCTTATATCATTCAACTGATCATGGAAGATCTTAAGTCAGAAGCATCAAATCATTAAAATCATGGGTATATTAGTTCCTGTTCTTCAAAGTACTCATTTATCAGTTCTACAGTGCTTAATTCAAATGTCTAAATACTTGGTCAAATTTGAATGAATAAAGGATTCCTGAAGTTCCCTGTTAATAAAATTGCACAATATTGCAGAAGTTGCTTGCTGTTATTACTATGAAAAATGACTGCACATTACAAAGATCTGTTGACTTTTTTGTGAAATATGCAATTAGAGTTTTAAATTTCATATTACAGCTTTAACAGTTATACTAATACGTGGCTACTAAAAAAGAGCCTCATATTCCCTCATGTCAGCCCTGTGCTTATCAGATTAGCTTTCTAACTTGGCTAAAATCTAATTCAACAACAAAAAGAAGAAAATTTGAAAAACAAACAAGCAAGCAAACAAACAATACTGCCCAGCAAAAAGTGTAGATAGAGAGGGAGGAATATGGAAGGAAGTAAACTGGGTCTCTCTCCAAGCAGATGTGTGATTTTTTCAGTCAGTTCTGATGAACAGCATGAAAAAAATGGAGCATGAAGCATTGTGCCCTAGGTAGGAATAAACCTGTATAAAGAAATAAGTACAGTGCCATAGGTGAAATGTATTCCCATAGTTAGATGGAGAGAGCAAGGACAAAATGAGCAAGAAACTTGAGGTCCAGAATCATGACATCTGGAAATACAGAGGGTATAGATTTCTCATCTTGCTGTATACTGGCCTGATGATCCTCTATAGATTGTTAGCAAAGACTAAATACTAGGACAGATGGCCTTCTGATCCTTTGTCTTCTGATACATAATAATAGGTACTATGGAGGCAAAAAGCCTCCTGTCTTTATAAAATCACTTTCTTAGTACAAGTGACCTATAAACGCATATATAGGTGATAATAAGAGCTGAAGTCACTGACTCAGACAATTTCCATCCACTATTTTGATGAATCATCAGAAAAGTAGTAAAAGAATTATGATGAGTCTATCATGCTCATATGCATTGTGAGTACCATGGAAAACATCTCATTCATTAGAAACAACATGAAATCCCAGAGAGCATCACATCTGTGGAAAAAGGTTAATAGTTCACATATGATTCAGCTGATTCTACTACATAAAACTTTTCTTAGATTAGCCAAACCAAATTTTGAAATCAATCAGATGCACTAATGATGCCATTTCCACTTACTCACTTTTCAGACTTTGAATTTATACTGCAGAAGCAGTATAGAGCAGTTGAATAAGAAGAGCAAAGTCTTATTGTTGTCTTTTTGTGCTATTCTGACAGCTCAGAGGACATTGAGGGGGATTTTGGCACTGGAAAATTTTCTTAATGAATCAGAAGTCCTTAGGTGGTATATGGTGTAGAGGTGGATTAATGGCTCTGCTTCACCTGTTCCTCACACAGTCTTATATGGCAGTAGATAATTCTGGAAAGAAATCAGTGGTCAGAATGTCTTTCACAATCCAGCTTTTTGTGGCTGCCAGTACAGACCCTTGTGTGTAATAGGAATTCTGCACCAATTAGAGCAGGGCTGCTGGGGCTAAAACAGTTCCAGTATTCTTGGCTAGCCTAAGTGCAGTGAAAATACATATACCAGCTTTGAAAAGCTTGGCCCAGAGTTCTTCCTTCCATTTAATCACATAGCTTAAGAATAATGTAAACTTGAGTCTTGGGTGACAAATCATAAAGTTATAATCATAAAGGCCAATTCACAGGTACTCTTGGAAGACATAATTTATGCAGTTGCACCACTGATGTGACCAATGTGATTCAGAAGCCTTTTGAAAGAAGTTATTTTTCTATCCGAAGACAAGTTAGCTTCTGAACATGCAGACGTCTTGAATACTAGTATTTGAATGCTTCCATATTTGAAAAATAAACCAGGACTTCTATCCAGAGCATAATAAAACTTAGAATAAACAGAAATTTGGTCACCTAAAGTTTTGATGAGACATATTTCAGAAAACAAAGACAATTATATTAGAAGAAGATGTCTTTTGAAGATACATCAATCATAATTTTCATTAAATTTTCAGATTTCAAAATGATGAAGCTACTGCTTTGGAAGCTAGTGGGAAACTGCAGAAGTGATACAGATGAAAATGTTGTGACTTTTCATTGAATACAGCTTAAAGACTTGTATTTTATATTGCTTCCATTAAAACTAAGGCTGTGAGCAAAAATACCTAGGGACAGTTCATTTTGTTCCTTCTGCTACAAAGTGGTAACCTGGAGCAACACGTTGGTCAGGTGGGTAAAAGTAATTTACCCTTGATTACAGTATTGTTGAATCTATTTCACAAAGTCCTGTAGCTCAGAATAATCAGTTAACCCAGTATTAGTGGATAATTTGGCATGACATGAACATTTTGGAAGGTCAGGGTGATATCTGTCCCTGACTTTAAATAAATGACAAAATATGCAACATTTCTAAGTCAAATTTTTCACCTTTCCCTCAGGCACTGCCACAAGACTTTGCAGCACCCTTCATACTCCACAGGATGTTGAAATGGGGCTGCCATATTTTAGAAGCTCTGTTCTGGACACATGCATGGGCTTGAGTTCATGACAGAATATTTAAACCAGGTTTTGTTAGCAATTCAATTTTGATAACTTTAAACTTTCCTATTTGTTGGAATTTTCTTCTGAATTAACAATTGTTTTTAAAGAGAATTTTCCCTATAGCAATCCACTTTATCAAGCTGTAATTTTTCTTCAACTTTATTTAACAGTAAAGGTGCTGTAAATGCATCTTCACTCTATGGGTGATATGCATATAAAGGATCTGTAGGAATTGTTTGAAGGTGCTTATCTTGCTCTGTTTCTCAGGTATGGTCCATAATGTGGCTTAGTTCCCACTCAGGGACTTTTGACATGAGTTAGACACATATTTATGTGCTGGAGGGGTCAAAATCAAAGAATGTTTCATTGCAAGTTGTAGAGTGGGCACATAGTCAAATGCAAAGTTTTGAATAATTTCAGCATGGTTGTATTTATTTTGTCTGCAATATTTATCTTACAATATGGACCTATATATCTACAATGGAAAAACTATCTTAGGAGAAACATATTATGTGCTTAATAAGCACAAAAAAATGTGGGGGGAGGTTAATCTAACTACTATTTTTTGTCAGTCCATGTCTTTTGTTATTGTGTGTTTTCTAGCATTGAAATTTATATATTTGGTAGTTTTCCCTTCTACACCAGTGTACTTTAGAAATTTATGCTAAGCAAGTTATATACAAATACTTAGAAGCAGACAATTTAATTGCATTTTCTGTTGTTAAAAGTACTTCTGTAATGGAAAAGAATTGCACTGACATTTTAATATGCTGTCACTTTAAGACACTACATGAAGTGTGAACAGAGCACAGGCACTTCTAACAGGTGTCTCTAATTGTTACTTTGTTTCTTAGAAATAGCTATAATATAAATTTTGGTGGAACATGTAGATCCAAGGTGTTTGGATCTTGCAACATCCTTAACCAGGCTTTCCTTTGGTTGCTGGTGAAAACAAATTGGGTTGTGTAATTGACTTTTTTGTGAATAAAGCTTTTATGTTTGCTTTGAGTTCAAACTCCATCTTTTTCTTGTTATTCTTTTTTCCCTTAGGAGAGATTGCAACATGGGCTTTTAGGGAAAAAAAAATAAGTTCAATGTATTCATTTATTTTAGCAAATAGGACGTTTCTATTGCTTTCAGATTTTGCCAGCCTGTAACTGCAGAAACAATCATGAAAAAAGGGTGAAAGCCAGATCAATTACATTTTTTAAGAGTGTATTTTCATTAGATCTTCCAAGTGCCTGTTATGTTTAAAGGGAGCTCAAGATTGTCTTGTTCGCAGAATACTTGAAAAACCCTTTAAAAGAAACAGGTCTATCCAGGAAAAAGTCTGGATTGTTGTACAAAGTGTGCTTACTTTAAAAAATGGCAGAAGAAGAGCATCAACATGCATACAGTTTTTTCAAATTTTCAGTGAGATTGCTACTAGTTCCAGAAGTTGATACAAAAATGTCTTTAAACAAACTAAAAAACAGAATACAAATCTGGTAACAAAAGTTAATACTGAATTTTGAACAAGAAAAAAGTACCAGATTTGTTACCTAGGAAATGAATTATGAACATTTGTCTTCTACAGAGTTTACCTAGTTAACAAGTTTTTATTATAAATAGTTATTCTTTTCTGAATTGGCAGAAAGATAACCAACGTAAGTTCTTCAGTGTTATATACTTAAGATTTAGTGAACATTTCAAGATCATATGTTTCACTAATTTTTAAGCTTCATTTAGATCAGTTGCAGAAAATTATGAAAGTCTATTTATTAGTTAAGCTGTCGTTAAAGTAAAGGAATTCTGATCAATTTGCTAAGAATTGACTCCAGCTGTGCTGGTTTCCGTCATGTAGTTAAACAGAAGCTCACCATAGTTTGATCTACTTGTCCTCATTTTCATGGTCACTGAAGTAAAAGTATGATGGACTCAGCAGCAGTCGTGTGTTCCTTGAGTATTCAGGTGCTAATCCAGAGACTCAATTAAAAACTTCAAAGTCATTAGGGAAATATGTCTCTGAATTTAACATAACTTACTATGTGTGTTAATTACATATTTAAATATCTATGAAGAAATCATGTAATAAATTCTTAATTTCAATATAAAGTTGACAGATCTGGATTCTGATTTGGAATAGATAATAACCTCATCACCATAGAAGATAACTATGAAGTAAAAGAATGATTTCTAATTCCTGCTTCCTGAATCTGATCTAAGACTTGAACTTGACTTTCCCAAAACCTTCACAGATGCCTTGACCTCTGAGTCTCTAAGGCATAATCCTTTACTCAAAGCTGAGAAACCATTCTAGGCAAGACTAAAATATGAGCTCCAAATAAGCTCATTCCTCCCAAGTATGTTCACCTGTGCACATGGTTCATTCAGCTACAAACTGCATTGTGAAAAAGCAGGAACGGATTGTGTCTCTGCCAGATCCTATGGTGGGTACTGTAGCCACCAATACCCTGCCTCTCATTTCTTCAATAACTACAACTCCTTTTAATCAAAATAACTAAATAGAAGCACATTTTTGCTTCTCACAGGAACAAAGAAAATTATGTGTCCAATGGATCCATTCTTAAAATGACTGCTGTATGTGCAGGTGCAGAATCGTGCATACTCAAGATACAGAATTTCTTTCTTTTTTAGCACTGTCCATGTTGTATTCCTGGACCTCCTGTCTGTGTGGCGTGTGTGTAATATGTCCAAGTGCCAGAAATTGAGCTGACACATCTACTGTGGCATTCAAGAGTAATTCCAAACTAGTATCCTTGAGTCTTTTAGCTGGATCTCATTTTAGTTGAACTGTAAGGAAAAAGAAATCTGAATTGGTTTTACTCTTCAAAAACTACCATTGCCCCTTGAGGTGCTGAATCTGGCATGGTAACTGCAGACACTGACTATAGTCTTTGTGTGTTTCAACATCACCTCTACTCCCTTCAAACAGTAGAGTTTTTCACACCATTTCATATCCCTCTCCTTTGCTTAGCCATTTCATATCCCTCTCCTTTGCTTAACAAGCGTCAAAAGAATCTCCTCCCATATTTCTGTTCGAATCTTCACTGTGCCATCCAAGGATCAAGAGCTTTTGCATGAATCTATGAAGTTACAGTTGCTGCACTGGAGTTCTTTCACTGCTTGTGGTAGATTCTCAAGACAAAGTCTGACATGTTTTCATAGTTCTCAGGCCAGCAAGTCCATGTGGCCTTAACTGGGTATTCCTCCTGATCATCAGTGATGATCAGTGTTTATCCAAACAACAGCATTTTTCTTTTTCTTAGATTAAGGTGTAAACCAAGAATTCCACCCATCGTACATGTTAGACTTGCATACAGTGTTCAACATGTGCACTCTCTTCCCTGGTGGTTTGGAGCTGTTTCCAGAACAATAAGAACAGACAAATATCACTAGTGAAAGTTTTGTAGGCGCTGTATCTTCCTGTCATTCATGTGTAGGACTGGTTGTTTTGGGTTATCCTTCCCACTATAAAGCATGTACTTTTGATAGAGATGCAAAAAATAGTGTACTCAGAGAATGTGTAGGGTACATTTTAGATAAGGAATAGAAAATCCAAGTAATGAAAAGACAAAATTATTGTGTCAATTCACAATTTTGAAATATGTTAATCATAGAATTTGGGGAAAATTTAAAAATGGGTAATTAATTTTATTCCTTTCTCCTGTCGTTTTTCTACAAGTGCAGAAAGCTGTATGTGCTTTTGGTCACTTCACAATAGCCTTAGGTTAATATTTTAAATGAACACTCAATGTTCATAAATTCGAACTGCTGAATATATTTCCTGTGGTATGTTTAAAACAAAGGTCTGCTACTTCTGGTGTTTATCCCTGACATTGTTGTTAGACATATCTGTAGTATGCTTTCGATTGTTGTTACTAAGGTTTTATTCTGTCATAAATTGGTAGATATATGTACACAACAATAGGATTATTCTATTCTTCCTTCCCTAATTTTTGTGAAACATTGCCGGTTGACTTTATGGAGGAAACATTGAAAGAGTTTAAATCTTCAAGGAAACCACTGAAAGAGCTAAAATCAACTATGCTAAAAAGGTATGTACATGGCAGTTGTGAGTAAATGCCCTTTCTGGGATGAATTTTTATTTTTGTGATTAAGATGCAAGTACCTGTTTTCTGAATCACTCTTTCTAGTACAGCTAGCTAAGCTTAACTAAAACTAGAAGAGGAAGCACCTTAAAATCAAATCAAATTATGGGCCATACTCCCACAGGGTTCCTGAGCTAATTTTAGGAGCTTTTCTTTTGAAAGTCCATCCCCAGTCCCTTCTATCAGAATCATATAGTGGGTGATGTAGCCAGAAATATTGCAAAAAAAAAAAAAATCGTTTCTCCCAGATTAGAGGGATATAACTGAAACAGAGATGGTAGATCTGTGCAGTGTACATGACACATCATATGGTGTAGAGTGCATGCTGTGGTTGTGGTTGTCGTTGTTGCAGGAGCTTATGTGCTCTAAATCTTCTCTTGCCTAGTTTAATAACGGTTCTGTCTCTAGGCATCAACTGACTTCTGCAGTTTCTTTGATTTGCATGCAAATCCAAGCCTTCTTAAGGGCCTTGACAGCAGAGTTAATATTTTATAACAGTAGTTTTAAGTCTCAATATAGTTGTGCGTACATGATTCAAACTTGTTGATTGTGGGAGACAAGGTTTGAAAATGTGATTGTAATGCCAATTGTGCTGGTTTTGGCTGGGATAATTTTCTTCACAGTGGCTGGTATGGATCTGTGTTCTGCATTTGTTCTGAACACAGAGGTGATAATATAGATATGTTTTTGTTATTGCTGGCCAGTTCTTACACAGAATTCAGGCCTTTTCTGCTTCTTTTACTGCCATGCTGACAAGGATGCTTGGGGTACATGGGAGGCTGGGAGAAGACACAGCCGGGGGAGGTGACCCCAACTGACCAAAGGGGTATTCCAGACCATGCTCAGTATCTAAAGTGATGAAAAAGGAGAGAGGGATGTTGTTTGGAGTGGTGGTGTTTGTCTTCCCAAGACACCGTTACATGTGATAGGGCCCTGTTCTCCTGTAGATGGCTGGACCCCTGCCTGCCATGGGAAGCAGTGAATCAATTCCTCGTTTTGCTTTGCTCGTGTGTGCAGTTTTTGCTTTCCTTGTTAAACTGTCTGTATCTTAACCCATGAATTTTCAAGCTTTTATCCTTCTGATTCTCTCCCTGATCCCACTGGTGGGGAAGTGAGCAAGTGTCCATGTGGGGTTTGGTTGCTGCCTGGGGTTAAACCAATCTAATAAAGTCTTCTGCATAAAGATTCACAGATAAAATAGTAATTAAAGTAAGTATCTTTGGAAAATCTAGCAGTTTAAATCCTGGCTTACGTTTCGCTTTACTTTCCGCTGGTCTGATGTGCCAGCAAATAAAGTCTTGCCATTTGTGTAAAATCTATTACCAGATTTGCCTTTCTCCTTCCAGGTGATAAATCCTATTATCTCAAACTAAAATTAAAAAAAAAAAACAACAAAAAAACCCAAAAAGCTGGCCCAACAAAACAAACCAACAAAACCCCAACCAAAATAACAAGTAAGAAATTAAATAAAGAGCCTAAAGTAAAAAATACTTTAAAAAAAAATCTGGTTTGCATATAGAACTAAATTTTTTGACCTTCAATCCAACATGTATTGCAAATTTGTGGTCTCTTTGGATCAAGAACAAACAATAAGCAATTTTTGTACACTAAATAGTGGCTCGCAGTTTCTCATGAACTTACTTTGAAATATTTTTTCCTTGCCTTTAATCAAGTTTCCAGACATTGCATATGAAAGCTACAGTGTTAGAGTACCTGAGCATTTTAACATGAATTTTAAATAAGACTTTATTATTGTGTATCATATTCTGCTGCACTTTGGAGTCTTTTGAAAGAATGGTAGAGAGGGGACAAGTGGAATGGCATTGGTCAAGGTGTGGGTGAACTCATTTCAGTGTTTCACTCTGCTGGTGTAAAGTTGTACCACATATTATTGTGAAATATTTTGGATGTGGGCTTCAACAGATTTTGTGGGCCATAGGTAAGATTCTTCTTTCTTTCTCCTCCTCTCTCTCTCACCTTCTCACTCACTCTCTCTTTCCTTCCACTAGCCTCCTGAATTTACAAAGGCTAAATTTAACCATTTAACTAATTTAACCCAGGGTGGTTTCAGTCCATAGTGGAGGCCACAGGACAGTGTGGTGCTAAGTGTGCAGACCCTCTTCTTTTCTTGGGCACAGACCTCCTTCCACAGCTCATCCCCTTCTTCCCTACTGCCCCCAGACTCCTGCCTCTTCTTTTCCTGCTTAGATTCTCTCTTTATTTTAGCGCAATCTCACTGCAGATTCCTTTCTCAGGACCCATGGACCTTCCTGAGCCTGTACAAGGCTTCTCTTCTCTGATATTTTTCAGGAGGAGAGCCACCAGAAGTACCTTCCACCATGTGAAGTCAGCTCAGCTCTGAAAGGGAGAACGTTGGGGGAAAGAGGTTGGGATGGTCAGAAGCAAAACACAAAGAGGCCAAGCCTTCTGCCAAGTGGACCCGCAAAATTAAGAAAAAATGGTTTCTCCTGGTGCCAGCTGGGTGCCTCTGACATTACTTTTTAATCAAATTAGCACTCTTGGTTTTAGTTTTTAATGAACTTAATTTCAGTAATTTCATG
The DNA here is from genome assembly GCA_013397155.1 of Irena cyanogastra. Classification (NCBI taxonomy): domain Eukaryota; kingdom Metazoa; phylum Chordata; class Aves; order Passeriformes; family Irenidae; genus Irena; species Irena cyanogastra. Next base: position 63,010 of record VWZV01004368.1, read on the forward strand.
TTTCGTGGGTGCTTGTCTGAGATCAACCAAAGTGCGCCTTGACATCTAATGCTGCTGCATTTTTTCATCAAGCATTTTTTAATTTAGTCTCTTTTCCAGAATCTTAGATTTTCTCCACAAACCTAGGGGCTTTTTCCACGATCCAATTTCCACTGTGAACAAGTCCAGTGATTACATATCAAGCCTATGATTTTATTGTAACTGCTTGTTTGTGTACAAGTTTACTCAAGACATTAAGATGCTGAGTCTGCCATCTTTCTTCTATGAACTTTCTTCTGAGCCTTGCCCTTATCCTAGACCTCCTCCTCCTTTCCTTATCATCCTCCAGTCTTCCCAATTCCAAAGAGCACAGCCCACCCCAGGCACTGCAGTCTTGTGGACAAAGAGAGCAGAGCAAAGGGGACTACCTATCCAAATTTCACCATTGCTGCTTCTGTGGTGACATCCACAAAATATTGGGACACCTCCATCTATGCTGTACCTTGAGGATACGGTTGTGGGAGTCTGGGGGACATGTGACGGTAGCTTGTTGTTAAATTTAAGTGACCTACTCTCTACTCCGAAAAGTTGGTTGTATTTTCATGTGAAATACCTCTGCTGCTGTTGAAAATGCAAACAGCTGACTAATAATACAGACAAACGTGCACCCCTTCTTTTAGGGCACTTTTAGGGCACTTGCTAGAGCCTTGGCAGTGTATCAAATACAGACAGCTTCATCTGTAGTCTAGGGAACAACTATGGACAGGTGGAACAAGAGTGGAACAACTGTGCAGGACAGGTAATTCCATCAGTCCTTGATGCCCATCTTGGGGACATGGAGTGAGTTGGACTTTGGCAGTGCATGTCTCTGCACTGATTCTGCAGGGAGCCTAGATGACTGACATAAATTCACCACTTGAAGAAAAGATAACTGAAGGTAAATAAGATGAATAATACTTAAGTACTTAAAATGTATGCAAGGGTTCTGCTTTAGTGCATATCGAATTCCAGCAGGCTGTACATGACTGCTAGGTTTAGGACAGATCCTGACTCAGCCCAAAGCAGAGCCCTTCAGTACCACAGAGGTGTCCCTCTCAGAAAGTCTAGCTAGGCGTGACTTAATCCACACATTCAATGGGGTGATGGCCTCTGATGCCCTCTGCCTGAACGTTTGGGGTGCATCTCTGCAGAAGTGCTGCTGTGCCTTGCAAACCGAGTTGTTTGCTGTGGGAAGTAGCATTGAGGACTACAACCCTCTTGTGTTATTGATGAAGCCATCTATACTAGAAAGTACTTAGCTAATACTTTCTGTAAGCTTACCCTTAACTAGAGGTTAGAAATTGTGCCAATACCAAAGTAGTAAAAAACTTCACTGGCTGTTTTTCTGTGGTGAGTACCATAAAAAACCTCATTTGATTTCTGCTGTGTGTGACAGAGCTGCTCTGTCACTCTCATTTTAAGTACCTTACCAGCAGATGCAATGAAAAAGATTTGTGAACTGGATGATTCAGGAACATACTCATCCCTCCCTTGAGCAGGTAAATGAGATAATGGGATTCTGGAAATACCCCTTTTTTTTTCATTTGTGGTTGACATCTTTTGTAAGCTGAATAGAAAGCAGAAATTTAATTTCTTCCCTGTCAGTTAGATTAAGCATCCATGGTTTTTTCATCCCATGTTTTGGAATGCATTACACATGATTTACAGAACTGCTGACTGCTATAGTTGCAATTAAAACAGTGCTGCCTTCATAGCTTGAACACTGAGTGCAAACAGACTGATAGTTTAATCAATCCATTTTAAAATGTATTAACTAAACCAGCACTTTTACTATTCTTGTCAAACTCTAAACAACTGTAAATCTTGTTTTCAGAAACCAACCAGAAAAAATGTAACACATTAAAAATGAATTAGACATGGCACACCTCCCATAAGCTGTATAATAAACAGATCACAGCCCTCTAATAATAGTTGTGATTTCTGGCATGTCACTGGAGAAGAACTCATGGGTTTTGTGAATGACCTGTGTCATAAATCACTGCGTTCCCATTTACACTGAGCACATGTATCTAATTTTTCGAGTGGCTTCTGAAATCCTGATGAATGGCTTTGAAATTGATTACTGGAATGTATGAGAAGTGGTGTCACAAGTGCCTCACTGAGGAAAGGAAAAAGGGGCTAAAAAATAGCCCAGTGAAATCTGAACACAAATTGTAATATGGACTAAGTAACAAATTAATAAACACACAGGAGATAAACCTAAAACATAACAAATGTGAAATTGCTCACACTTTTCTTTAAGGCAGATAAATTAATATAAATTTTCAGTAGAATTAAAACAATGTAAATGCACAAGCCAAGCATAAACCATGCAGGTATTTTTTTGACTATGCAGGTATCAATGTCTTGCTTGTTCAGTTTACTGTGTTTTCTCTGTGTTAGTATGAAAATTTTTATCATCTGGAAAGCTTCATGTTAGAAAAAATTTGGGCATCCAAACTTATTCATGAAACACCTGAGTCACACTGAGGTACTTTTATGTATATCCTATCCTCTTTCTTTATCTGTGTGAACTTTTGAGAGCAGATATAACCCCCTGACCATCACACTCAAAACTGAACAAAACCTATACACTCACTAAACCTGAACTAGCACGCCTTGGCTCTACGTACCTCTCTGCAGACACCATAGGCATAGTTTCCAGCACAGTCTCATGTTTCAAGTGACATGTAGGAGTATACTTGATGATTCCAAATTTTATTTCCTTTGTGTAAAAGGCTGCAAATTATGCTACATGCTGAAAGATAATGTAGACAATTTTTATGTTTTGCTCACTGCTAAAGATTTATCTGTGTCAGCAGCTGGAGCAAATGGACTGAAGGTGAATGTGTTACATGATTGTAGCATGTAGATTCCGATTTGGTGTTGAAAGAAACTCCTTGGCAGATAAGTAATGAAATGAAACAGCAAACATGCCACCACCTAATAAAAACATCAGTTCATAAAAACTATTAACTACCTTTTCCCAAGACATCCCTTTTTAATTGATATATTTGAATTTGTCATAAGAAAACAAATTCATGTTATTCTAATAATTTGTGCTGACCTGTACTTATAGAATAAGGAATTTTTTTAAGGAAAATATTACCTCTTGTCCAGTCTCTATTTGCCGGGTTCAAAATGACCAACATTCATTAAACTTTATTACTGAGGTTCATGAAACTTTCTTTGGATTAGAAAAGCATAACCTTCTGTCCTGATTGAGAAGGGTGTTGCAGCTTTTCATTAACCTGGAAGCCTCCTATTTACATGGTTCACAGCCTGGTCTCAGCTCACTTGGAGGTAACAAAGGGTGTCGGGACACAAGTGCAGCAGGGGGCTCATCCTTTAGGGCTGCCATCTGAGTTTGATCAGGTCAACTGCTTTAACTCCTGCCTCATTAGGCAAAATAAAATGGAGATTATGGTGTGTGGAAGGATCACATTACAGACAGCAAACTCTGCCTCCTGACACTCTCTGTTGATTTTGCATTTTGACAAGACCTTGCTCTCTCTGTTTTCCATTCTGTATTACAGCAGGCCTTAAATTATTTTGAAGACAAGATCATTTGTATCCCCTGGCACTTCAGAGCTTAGCCATAGAGGAGTGAAATAATAAGTGAAGACACATTAGTCTCAGAGGCAGTTTACTAGCTGGAGAGATGTCACTGTGTAGCAAGGGCTTAAATGTTGATAGACAGATTAATTCAGCTTGTCAGCAATGTGTAGCTCTTCTTTTTTCAAAGTTCAAGTTAGCTGTGAGTTTGAAAAAATATGAAAAAAGTTCACAGGTATTTATTATTACCACCTGGCACATAGGATTGAATATTTCATTTTCATTATTTACAATTAACATGCTCAGTCTATTCAGGTTTAATTTAGTCACTGGTTTTGGTGTTTACATGAAATTGTAAAAATGTTTAAAGTTTAAGTGTGTCTGTTGCATTTTAGTGCCTGCTGGGGTGGAGATGAGTATCAGTCACCAAATATTCATTTCCTAATGAGAATCTTTGTCACCAGATTGTCTATTAAAAAGCATTTTCCTGCTGAACTCGTCTGTATGTGCCATGTATTAATAGAAACTTCTCAGTCTTTAAAAGTCAGAAATTGGTTCAGCATATCAGTTTGGCCAGCTGATAACTAGTGGCACATCTCTTATGAGGAAGATAATGACAGTTGTTACCCATCACATCCAATTATGCTTTTCTTTAGGAAAAACAGGGTGTTAAAAGCAGGTGATGGTTAGTTATCAGATATATCCCTTCTTTCTCTTATTCCATTTGTTACTAGGATTTTTATTAACTTCTTCCTCCATAGGCACAGTCAATAAGGTTGAAATATCAAAATTAGAAATAAATTTACTGTATTTTTGTGATTCCTTTATAAATCAAGAGCCAGACAGAAGCAGAGACAACAAGGTGCTGTCAGAACAAGAAGCTCCCCTCGGGGAAAGGGGAAAAGAGGCAACAAGTAATATGTGACAGATGTGAACATAACTTGTTTAATGCAAAGTAGAGTGTGCACAATTCCATGGTTAGAAGTATAGCATAAAATTGTTTTAAGCTGACCTAAGATTTTTTTATTCAATAATGGCCAGCTGAGCAATATACATTATTATTACCTCCTATATGAATTTAATATGTCTGAATTTGAAGCCATTAACTTTCAGGAAACTGTATGTTGCACAATCCATAGTAATGTCTCTTCAGTAACATGGGCCACATGACCACATTTAACTTCTTCTGCATGTTAAACACCATCTTCAGCATTCCTGTTCCTGATGCAGCCTGATTCATTTGCAGACTATCATGTTTCCTTGGACTTAATGAGGAAGAGATCTTAAAAAATAAACTTCTTGTTGTACATTTTCTTTTCTAGATATCTGCCTTAAGAGTTTTGTCTTTTGGGAATGTCTCAAGTTGAACGTTTTCTCTAAGAAGTTTCACAGAATGAACCTGCCACTTCCAAAAACAAATGACAGAGAGACAGAGAATATGATTTTCGTGAAGCAATTACTCACTGAAAATGATTTAAAGGATTTTGTTAAAGTATGCGTCATGAAGCATGTGCATAAATCATTGCAGATTCTTGTGGCCCACATTTCATTTATGTCTGCTTCCAACCTGTGGTTTCTTCTTAATTTTCTTTTAACTTCTAGGTCTGAAAATCTCCTTTTTTCTGTTCACCTTATACTAGTGGCTGCCCTTTTCCACCCATTTATTCCTTCTGTGTCTCTTCCTTATCCTTTTTAACAACCTGTCCTGGATTCTTCCTCTTCAATTCATTTCCATTTCAATTGCCAGCAGTTCTTTACTTGCTGTGTTTCCTTTTAACTCCTTTAGATGAAGGCATTACTTTCTCCTGTAAGCTTAATTCTTGCTGAGACTGGGAGACACATACCATGTCATGGTACACCTCATACATATAATGCTGAATATGGTATTTAGGAGATCCTGTGGTAGAAAACAGAACAAACTGCATCAGGAAGATGAAGGTAATTGTTTAAATCAAAGCTGTGATGCTTTTGGTGTGAATTGTGTGCATCCACTCAAGGGCAGTGCTGAATTACAGAAATACAAAATAATCTTGGTTAATAGTAAAAATTGGGCATAGAGGTGGGGACTGTTTGTTTTCTGCTCCGCAGCCTTGTAGATATTTGCATCAGCAAAACAGAGTCTGGCAACAAGCAGTGATCTTAAGTTGGCTCTCCCATCAGAGCAGCCACGCATCAAATTACATTCCAAGTGGAAAATGTAAGATGTTAGCAATGCTTGACTGTCTTCCCAGTACAAAGCCCACCTGAATCTGAGTAGTCTTCAGCACCTTCAGTTGTGGAAAAGTGTTGAGGGCTCGAACATAGGACTCATTACACTGTCCAAGAATTCATTTAGTATAAGGGCATGCTCAGTTGTCATTTTAATAGCATTTGTCCTTCACTTATAATGACTTTGGCCAAAGGTCTGGCCTCAGGGGATGGAGATGGTTGGATGCAGAGCTGGTTCAGCTGTATGGGTAAGTTAAGAGAGGAGTTTTCTGGCCTTATATGATGCTGAGGAGTCAGAATGGCAAATTCTCAAATATTAAATGTTATTAGCCTATATTTTCAGCATCCTAATGCAACTGTATTTTTACCTCTCCATTTAGAAAGCTAAGAGGTAAGGTCAGCAAATACTAGTCTTGCCTGCTCTACGCAGTAAGAAAATGATACTGATATATTGCAAGAGCACAATGGTGAAATTCCTCTTTCTCTGTTTTGGTCATACAAGAACAATACGAGCCATGCAGTAGGTCTGAGTCAGCTGGCACAGCTCAGTGTGACTCATGGTGACATTCTGTAACTACAGCAAGGCACAGCAGAGCTCAGTGGCTTGCAGATACAGGAGCAAAGAGACAAAACTGGATACTTTTCCAACATCATTAGCTCACACCTTTGGGGTCCAGGAAAAACCTATTCAGGTCATGTTCTCTCAGAGAGTTTAAGGGAGTGAGGGCTTGTGCCCAGGCTGTTTTGACAAGAAGAATAAAAGAAAAAAATTGTCCACGCCTTTTGCAATCCAGCACTAATAAATCTCTGAGTATTTTAGCGTGGATGATTACCATATGGTGATTAGAAATTATGTGGCACTGTAGCCTGGAGATGGTTTGTCTTGAAAAGGCTTTGGCTTCAAAGGAGATGGGAGAGTAATAGGGTACAAAAAATTGCTTTTTTTGGTTGCACTTGATTGCTTTGAAAGCTGCAGAGGGATATGTTACAAGACCCATTTCTAGGATTCTTTTTTCCTTCAGAAGGCATTAGCAGTAATACTACCATCTCTAAAGTTCAAGGGATGCCATCCTAAGCTGATTTCGGTCAGCAGAAGAAGGTTCAGAGCTTGGAGTTCTTTCTTGCCTTTCTGTTTGTATGGTAGTATATAAATAAAGGGTCCAGTTTGTGATGTCAGACTTCCACTTTAACGTTTATGCAATTTCACTGCCATTGCATGGCAGCACAGCTCAGCATGGATTTGTCTAGGAATTAAGCTGGTTTTTACATGTAAAAGTTTGAAGATTTTCAAGAAAGGATGAAAGGATCAAATACAAAAAAACCTCTATATTTACATCATAGATATTCTTACTGGCTTTGGGCAAAAAATCATTACTGGAACTTCTAGTCTCATTTACACATGATAAATTGTGTTTGAGGTCTTTAGTAAATCCAGTGTTTACAGTGAAGCCAAGCTATCAACTTTTTTGCTTGTGTTAGACTCTCTGGTAGATTAATACTCCCTAAATTTCCTCTGATTCTGTATTACATTTAATTCCATTGTGCACATTTGTCTATAAACTATTTTAGACTGCATCAGCTGATACTCTTAAATCAGATTTTATGTACAAATTTTTCTCTGAGTCTTGGAGATATCTAACATAAAATGTCTTAGATTCGCACTTCAGAAGGTCTGGATCTTTCAACCAAATTTAATATTTATGCCTTGAGAAGACCTTATCTAATGTACTCTTGGTTCAGGAATAATCATTCATTTGTGTTATATTGAAACATGGAGAAAGAGTGTAATTTGTTAATGTCACGAAGGATGAAGTTGGTTAGAAAGGGAAGTGTACACGATTTATAATAACACAAGCATTTCCTTGCTAATCCCTTGTCAGGTTCATTATCTGTAGTGCCCCAGGCAATAGTTGGCCTATCGTGAGAGTGAAATTTAACCCACAGCATGAAATTAATCCTCAAAGACTTTTGTCTACTCTTTCTAGAAATAATAAATTCAAAGTGATTTTATAAATCTCCTCTCTAACTTTACACAGAGGTGTTAAATTAGTATCTAAACTCTGTGGCATATGTCAATCTGTTGATTTACGCTTAGTTAACTAACATGGAAATGTATAACAAGCATAATAAGGAATTTGAAGGATTAGTAATATGTCTATTTTTTCTTCCTGAAAAGCTTTTCTTTCAGAATACAGAAAACTCTATTCCTTGTAATTACAGGGAAGACAAGAGTATATGCATCCATACATGGATAAAACCATTCAAATGATCATGCCTGCATTTCCTAGAGTTTCCAGGTTTATATACGAAATAACATGGTGGGGGTTTCATACCCTGGCTTCGGTTGCAAAGCTTGTTAGAAATCTAATGAGGGCTTGTTTCGGCTAAACAAATGAATTTTTAGTCATTTTACAAATTACCTCTTGAGTCAACTGTGTAAATGCCATGTAAATCAGCTGGGGTTTTTCAAAAAGAGTTTTCTTCTTCTTTGTATGCAAAGCTCTTTCTGAGGAAAGAAGAGTCGAAAGTGACTTATTACTGATTGATTCAGACTCTTTTCAGCATTTTAAGAATATCATTCCTCACTCATAGCACTTATCTACTCCTGTGGCTACTCAAAGCTATTAATCTACTTCTGAGCTACTCATTGCTGCTCTTTACTCCTGAAGGCTGAGGTCTGGTCCTCACTTTGAGAATTCTTCCACTTCTGAAAGCAGGAAGTCATATTTAATAAATGTTTGCAATTGGCCGTATCATCTATGTTAAAGGGCTTCCTCAATGTATTAATTGAAACTTCACACTGTCATAGCCCTTGGGACAGAAACCAAGTGACAAAAAAATTTAAAAAGTCAAGTGTTTCATAGTACACAGTCCTGACCCTGGGCAGGAATTTTGCAGACTACTTAGAGGGCATTATATGAGCAGTTCTGGAAATACATTATTCTTCTGACATAAATTATAGAAGTGTTGTAGACATGGAGCCATTCTCTCTGTACATATTCCTTAAAAGAAAATTAATTCCTTAAGTCACACTGTATTTTCTCTGTGTATTTTAGAAAAGCTATTTTTGTGCACACATATGCTGTAGTGGTGAGAAGGAAAACAGCAATTACTGGAGTATAAACAGAAGTTAAACAGAACAGTGAGCAGAGGAATATAATTGAGCCAAAAAAGGACTTTAAGACATGTTAGAGATGCCACTTGATATTAGAGATGAGATGTTGTATGAAAAAAGCTATATATCCTTTTGGTAGAAAGTCCTACAGAAGTACCTCAAAGTTAAAATATCTTTCTCTTATATATTTTTAAGTGGCTTTTATTGTCAATGGGAGCTGATGAATTTAGGAATTATAATTTGATTCAGTATGGTACAGTAAATGAATACTATATATTAATTCAGATATCATTTATGTCACAATAATACTATCCATTGAATGTAGTAGTAGAGAGAGAAGAGAAACTTGCAGAATTGCAGTGCTTGTGATAGGTTTTAGAGATGGAAGGAACAGATGCAGTGATACATTGCTTGTATTTTGACCAGTATCTGCCTCAAGGTTTTCCATCTGCTCAATATATCACATTTCTTCAGCACCGCACTCATTTCTATCCTGCCTATTTTCATAATTTTGCGCACTCCCTATATATCCATCACTCACTCCTCTGTGATTGACTTTCACTATTTGCCCTGTTCCCAGACCACAGGCTCATAGGGGAAAACTTCCTGCAACAAAAGCAGCAGTGTTTGTCGATTCTGAGACTGCAGTTTCTGCTGCCAGTTCCAATGACAAGCTGGCATCTTGTGACCTCTAATAAATGACCTCTAATAAATTGGCGGGTGATGCATCTCTTAGCTGTTAGGCAGGATGGCTGGCTGTATTTTCAAGAGAGTCTTGAAAAAGAAGGCTAAAATCTGTCCCCTGCACATAATAAAACTGGAGATACCTTACTGCAGACCTTTAAGGTCAGCTTTATTCTTGGAAGGGGGTCAGGACACAAGTTGGACAAACTTTAGATTTTTAACAAGGATAATTCCAATGTAGTCTGCAAAATTTAGGTACAGTAAGCCCTTCTTATACTTCAGACTGGGCACCTTTCAGACTCCGTAGCAGGGAAAGTTGGTTCCTGCAAATACTTGGATCCCTGTTTATGTGCATAGCCTATATTGCACAAAGATTATACCCTAAATGAAGCAGCTAAACCTATTGCTGTCATATCACATAGCAAACCTCTATAGAGCTAGTTCTTTGAAAGAATCATAGCATAACTTAGGAAAAAGGATAAATTATGCTGTTCTTCTTTCAAAGAGTTGCCTTCCCCATTAGCCAGCATATGTACTAAGAAAAAGAGGATGGAAGGAAGGGGTTATGCCTACATGTTGAACACTTAAGCATTTACTTATTGCACTCCTACTCAGTTTGCCATTAGAAATTTGCCAACAAGGTCCTGATCCTACTTGTTTTATGTATAATTATATATATATATAGTAATTACCTATTAATTCTGCATAAGCATGCAGAAAATCACTTTCTTTCAGCAGTCATTTTTCAATGTATTTTATTTATCAGTAGGCATTCAACAATTCAAAAATTCAGTTAATCTCTGAATCCATGTAGCATTATGAAGACTTGACTAAATGTGTGCATGGAAGAGGTACTGAATGTGGTAAGGAAACAGAACAGTAGTCCCTGAGAAATACTGCATAGATAACATCAGAGCTGGCTTTTCTTTTTTCTGTTTTTCAATCCTCAAGCTCAATGTCTGAGTCAGATCAGCCATGTTAGCATAGTTTGCCTGCCTGCCTGCCTGCCTGGAGAAGAATGTGAGCAAAATGCCTTAAAAAGGCCTCTGTGACTATACAAAATGAAGGCGCTTTTCTAGCTTCCAACTAGTGGTTAGTGAAACAGTTTGTTTTCTGAGATAGACATCACTGTAACAGAACCTGACAATACTTCCTTGATTTGAATATTCTCATAAGCTCAAAAGGAATCATTTACCATTTCTTTTTGGAAAAATAATCTTTTAATCTTTAAAAGGCACAAGGCTACAAGAAAGCAGTAAAATCTGCTGAAAAGTGTATCCTCCAGACTACTGCACTGATTGCTGCCCACAAATGCTTCGCTGAAATCTTCTCTTTTTCAAAACTTGCCTTGTTTTGTACCTTTAAAATTATCAGCACTTGGAAAAGCCTTGTTAAATCTGAAAGAATTCCTGTTTCCCTTTAGACTTAACAATGTTTCAGATACTGATTAAAAAGGAAACTCTCCCTTTATTCCTGAAGTCGGTAAGAAATATTATGGAAAATTGTGTTAACTCTTGCAAATCCCTCTACAACTATAAAAGTACAAATGAGATCGTCCCTGCTGTTTCAGTCAGGCCTATGAACCTCAGAGCAATAGGATATTTATAAGAAAATTCCAGACATAGCAGTGGTGCTGTGATCCATATGACCCAAAGTTTCCAGTCTTTGTCTATCCTCCTGTCTTTAAGGAAAAACAGAGGGGCGTAAAATGAAAACTTGGAAGATCACAAATCATTGTTATGACTCATTATAATGAATGATTTGTGCATTACTTTCTGGAGTAGTTAGGTTGAGTTCAGGGGAAAAAAGTAATGTTCCTTTATAATTTTCACCACTTTATGCCAATTTGCAAGCAACTGTCTTTCCTGAAGCAACAACGATCTTTTTTCCACACCATCCTAGGTAATGAGTGAATTTTTTCAGCTGGAAGAGTTTGTTGTGATATAAAGGTGCAGCCTTACACAGCTGTTGTCAAGACCCTGTTAGTGTTTCCATTACAGCATTATTTTCTGTTGTTTAAAACTGAGATGTCACGTACTTGAAGTTGAACTTTAGTAGTTTTAAAAATGTATTTAAAAATAAGAAAAATAATCTCATTGTGTGGTGCTATTAGGTTCTGCAAAAAAAAATAGTGTCCTGACACTTTTGTAGCAACAACTGTGATTCAACAACAGCTTTGAATATTCAAACTTATTCTTCTGACCTTGGTGTGCCACCTGCATTCTAGATTCTCCTGACTTTTGTTTAGCATTAGTTTTTGTTGTTAACTGTTAATAGTATGAGTTAGAAAAATAAAAATTAATCTACTGAAGTCTGAAAATAACTGCTTTTCTTCCACTACACTGAATTTGTGAGAACTCATTTCCTTTATATTTTTCTTATCTTCATACAGTGAATTAATAGGGTGTAATCATAGGTGTCAAAGGTTTCTCCTTGCTTACTAGGATAAATTCTAATGTTACACCAAAATTTCTTGAATGTGTGTTTGTGTATCTGTGGACTCTAAAAGAACTGGCAAGCTACAATTTGAACACACAAAAAACTTTCCTTAGAATTAAGAGAATACATTTTTGTTTTGATTTTTACAGAAGTACGCTGTTTCTGATTAACTGTACTGCAGAATGCAGGTGCTCCAGTATTTCACTAGTTTCACTATAAGTCACCACAGCAGTGAAAGCCATAGTGCTTCAGAGGAAATTTCATCCTTAACTTGCCTTGTTGTGTCCTACTGTATGTTAAGAATTGCTGAGATCACTCAGCACTGGTCGATAATGAATTCCACATAAGCTGTAATATTGGGGCACAGTTGGGTGGGTAAGAGTTGAGTTTCAGTCTTTAACTTCCTTGTTTTGCTCGTTTAAGTCTGTATGTTTTCTGTCTCTTAGCCATACAATTTAATAGGAAAAAAGTAATCTTTTCATGGAAGCAGCACATGCATAGTAGGCAATGTCCTTATTATGTGAATTAGTTATTAGTCATTTAAAGTGGTTTGTCTGTTAATGAGAAAGGGCATGTGTGTTAATGCTTTCAAATGCAGGGTATTTACTTGTATTTTTCAGTAGAGTAAGTCTGGTTGTATCCTTTCCAGTATTTAAAAAATCTCAGCCACAATATATTAATGAAATTGTTTCCCTTTCAAATATTTTCCAGCACAAAACTAATACTTCTTTCAGCAACTCACAATTTGATTTTGGCTATTCTCCTCTGAAAATGAATTTGGATTTCTGTGTTTCCCCATTTCTTTCCTTTGGGAGAAAAGATATTTTTTGTTATCTTTCTTACTTTGACCATAGAGAGTAAGTGTAATGTACATTTTTTCATGGTTTGAAAATTTTTGGTGCTAAATCATTTTAACACAAAAAAAAAAAGTTAAGAATACATTCAGCTGTGATAGCATTGATCTCATCAAAGATCTTAAAATGTTAATGAATACCGAAAAATGTTGAACAGCCCACCTAAAAATCCTTCCCCTACATGTTCATGCCAGAAAGCCACAAAAATTCTTCTGCCTTCTCAGGAGAGGTGCTGTGAGATTTCCATAGGGGACACTGAGATCAAAGCTTTGTTGAGAAAACTGTAGAAGTGCTTGGCCCTTTCTATATAAGTTGTAGAAGAAGAACTTTACTTTTTCTAGCGGCATGTAGATCTTTGTTACATTTTCTGAAATTGGAAGGGATTTAGAGCTGTTTGTATTTCAGGTATTGCCCATTAATGACCAGTTAAGTGCTCATTTGAAGCCTTTCTGTGGCTAATCAGACACGTGTTTGAGTTTACAAAGCTGTGTTGAGATTTGCCTTTGCATCTCTTTGGAGTAATGGAGAATAAATACTATTACCATTTAAAGGCAGCAAAATTACTCCTCTAACCCGGTATTACTTAACTGATAGGTGAAATGTTCATATCTACATTTAAATTTTTTAACAATTCTAATTTGCAGAAGCTCAGTAAAGGGTCATAGATTGCAGCAGCGTCACAGGGCAGGAGAATTGCTTTCTGGCAAGAGGTCAAGAGAGGACATATATTTTTGTAATAGAAGTTAAACTGAGATTAAAAAATTGAACACTTTTTAAGCAGGCACATGTTTCACACTGAAACCAGCCAAACCACATTCTCATTTTTCCCTGAACTGAGACTGCATACTGGGGTCTTAATATAATTATCATATAATATATGATTTCTTGTGAAATGTCTTCTAGTCATTAGTTTATATTCCTCATCAGTTTGACCGTTGTTTCTCTATAAGCTGTTTTGAAGGAAAATATATAAGACTTTATTCAAAACTAATGAAAACCAGATTTCTTCTGTTGATGTCTTAGGATATGAGTGACTGTTCATACTTGAAGTCAGGCAAATAGCTCCATCATCTCTTTTGACAATACAAAATTATTCCTTGTGGTGCTATTTTGAATGATTTGTCCAGTTTAGATAAGGCTCAAAAAAGTCCATAGTTTTTGGGGGGGTTGCTTTCACTTAGGGAATAGAGATTACAAAGGTTTCAGAAATAAACCTTCACTGTAAGAAACAAAATGTTCTTTTTACCACTACTGATTTCTGCAGATTCTTTCTCCAGTGTAACTGTCTTATACACAGGAAGATGTAGACAGAAAACACAAATAGTGCTTAAATTTGCCGATTGCTTTTACAGTCAGCACATGCTGGCTGACTTTGTTGTGTTAAGATCACATGTATTGCACAATTCTTCACACAAAATACTGTGTGATCTTTCAAATAGCTGTCCCTTTTATGATCATGGCTGTCACCTTAAGTTGTGCTCAGAACTTGTATCTAGGCAGCCAAAGCAAAGCTTCAGTGACAGAATTGTACCTTGTACATAGCCACAGCACTGGCAGAGCAGCCAGCGGAGCTGTTCCTGCTCTGGGAGGACTTGTGGATAGGCTTTTCACACAGAACAAGCCTGGAGACATTTCTAAAGGATAATAAAAATATGTATTGTTTGCAAGTCCTTAACCATGAGGAAAGGCTGGTACGTTCAAGGAGCTCGTGGAATCCCACAGCTGCCAGTGGTATCTGGGACCTCAGAAACAAGAGCACTACAGGCCCTGCAGGCTGGGGTGGGGGACAGGCAGCTCTTGCTGTGCACATGCAATGGGTGGGGAGGAATCCAGCTTGGAGCCTCGATCCATTCGTTCACCTTGTTCTGAAACACGAATTCAAGCGTTCTCAGCACTTTCATCCGTGAAATAAAAGGGAACTTGCACATTCATGAGGTTTCTCTGAATGGTTTTTAGTGTGGAGTGAAAAGTTTCTGCTGAATTTCTTCCTTGGGAAAACATGAAATTATTCATAAGTGCTATGATTAGTTGTTTGTGTTATTCTTTTGCAATATTACCAGGGTAGATCTGCATGAAACAGTTCAATGGATTAATGTCACCTGCTTCTGGTCAAGTTATTTTTTTCGTGAATATTTTTTAAAACTACATATAAAGAAAAATTTCCTTCTGATGTTATAGCTACTGTATGTTTGTCCCATGCACACAGTGGAAGAATTAACACAGGAGGAAAAATTGAAAAGAGCTCTTCATTGGTAGCTGAAAAAATACAGCTTTAGTGTCTAAATAATTTTAAAAAATAAAAATTTATTTACTGTACTGCATTCTTTTCCCAGTGATATTTTTGATGTAATGATGTGCTGCTTAGCCTGGATATAAAAGCAAGAGAGAGGGGAAAGTCATCTATAAAAGGAAGTACAGGAAAGATCAAGTTGTTCTTCTGATTAGTGTACTTTTCTCTGGTCTAAGAGTAAGAGTCACATTCAGAGAACTGGCTGAGAGAAGCTGTTTTGTCATGTTTAAGACTTCACAGTTTTTGTATTCAATGATGCACTTCATTCAGGAAAAATACTTGTTAAAATTTCTAAGTTCAGGGTAAGCTAAGAATGATGAGTTCTCATCATCAAGGCTGAAAGAGTTTAGACCAAATGTTCTGTGGGGGTTTAGATGAATTGCTTTTAGCCAATCTAAAAGCAGACAACAGGTGGTGATGATCTTACTGGGTCCAGTTTGATCAGAACAGCCACTGTGTTCCATCTAAGTTCTGCTGTAAATTGCTGAGTCTGTTTTTGATCTAGCTGTAACTTTTGCTGTGAATGTACTCTTATTCAGATATGGGCATTTGCTCCTTTCTCATCTGCTGGTGGTGGTTTGTCCTTTTGCCCTACTTATTTTTCATGGCAATTTCTGAGGTATTTTTCTCAGAGACAAAGTACAAATCAGATAGCAAGAGGAGAGACCAGACCTGGATTGCAATAAGGCAGAGATCAGGTGTGGAATGGACATATTTATGAGATGCAATGTTTGATAAAAACATTGTAAATGTAAGAAATCATCAGATGCTGTTTGGTAGTTTTTTATTTTACCATCATAGCTGATAGTTGATGTTCTAACTGATATAAAAATCAACTCTGCAGAGAAAGCTTTCAGGCTATCTTTACAATTATTTCCATTATTACTATTCTTTTTTTTTTCTTTTTTTTTTTCCTTTTATTTTGTTAAAAAGCCCAACAAATTCCTCCAAAATTCAATGGCCAGAATAAACTTAATAAGTATCATTAATTCCAACAAAATGAAATTAATTGTGATGAATTTTAAAATAATTTTGTGTAATGCTTTGCTACCTATGATTCGGCTTTATTTTTGTATGGTAAATATGAACTGTAAGAAAATTCAGCTACAAAAATCTAACTACCATAGATTTGAGACATATCTATGGCTAGTATGGAGAATCACTGGAATAAGTTCTGTTCTTTACCTATTCTTTATGTTACTACTGTATTATATTCTTATGTGATTTTCACAGTTAAATAATCATCATAGCAATACTAGAACACTCAAAATATGAACCTCTGCAGTAGCAAAACTTGTATCTTTTGCTTAAAATAATTAGGCTTTTTTTGGTTTGAAAAATAATCAGCTCTTTAACAGCTCCTATGATTTACTGTTAAAATAAGTGGCAGAGTTATACCCTCAACTTTGTTATTATCCTGTAAGTAACACAAGCAACTCAAAGAACTTGAGCCAGAAAGTTAAATATATTATGTTATGTTATGTTATGTTATGTTATGTTATGTTATGTTATATTATATTATATTATATTATATTATATTATATTATATTATATTATATTATATTATATTATATTATTATATTATTGAGGTCCATTTTCCAGTCCAAAGTTTCACATAAAATTTAAGTATCAGTAGATATCACTCATAGTAACACCTGAATAAATGTTTAACTTAACAAATCAAATATTTTAAAAATATAATGCAGTTATTTTATTTTATTATAAGCATGTTGACTGTCAAATAAAGTGTGTTTATATAAAACTTCAGACTATACTTTTTTTTAAACGTATAAGGGTGTGGTAAATACAGTTAGGAGCATCTGGAATCATGGGAATTACTGAAAGTGCAAAAAAGCTGTACATGTTTTCAGTTTTCCAAAAACCATAAATTTATTTAAAAGCTGTTTTAAAATTAAAGTTGCACAGATATTTTAATTTGTTTTGTTGTTATGCCATGTAATTATGTTCTTTATAGCATCTTTATACATCAGTTTCTAAGTTTATTTGCTCTGGTACTGCACAAACGCCAACCATGAATGGAAATGTTAGGAGCTGTATTCAAAACCAAGTAGAACACATGATAAAATCCTACTGAAATGTGCAGAGAAGGAAAATACAGCTAAGGCTGCCACTCCTTGGCAAGCACTGCAGCCTGGTATAAAGCTTGGTTCTCTGAGTCAGTGTTTTTCTTTCACTTTGAACTCTGTGGCTGAAAAACTAGTCAGCAGTGCTGCATAAAAACAGCAAGAAATTCTACAATTTATGCATGAGGGTCTTTGCAAACCCAGTGTAAGAATCTGACGGGTCTAGACTGCTCCATATCACACTGTGGTTGACCTACATAACTGGGACTTAAATGCTCATTATGTGCTTCGATCTAGATATGAAAATACTGATTTCTTCCTTTTAGATGTTAAGATGATTAAAACAATGTCAATATGAATTAGAAATCTTTTTCCATCCCAGATCAGTATATAAAATGGGAAAGATTTTAGGTAACGTCTTGGTAAACAGGTTTTAAACACTAAATATCTGTATAATGTAGTAGCAGACATGAACAAGAAAACTTTGATGAGATATTCTGCAAACATGGACAAAAGATTAGAAAATTGTAGAGGGATGTGAGTGATATGTGAATATTTTTTTCATAAAGCACATGCATCTATTTGTTCTTCTATAGATATTGATTCTATTAGAAAAAATTACCTAGAGGACTTTTGCAATAGGAATCGATCAGAAAAGATGATCTGGACTGAGGATTTTGTTGAACTCAGAGTTAAATGCTGGCTATTAAAAACCAACAAGGACTGTCAGTTAGCCATTGGAAACAGATGCATGTGTTTATGTAGAGTCATTGCTCCACAACATGATGGATCACTTGTTAAATGATAAGTGGTTCAGAGAACTGGTGAAAGAACTCAAGCTTCTTCTACGTTATGGAATTTCAGGCAGAGCCCATTGAGACTTATTGATCAAGGACTGTTATAACCATAAAAAAAAGTTCTCTCTCATGCTAGTAAAATAACAATAATTTAGGTTTATTCATTCTACTTCACAAGTAGAAGTTTTAGTGTTGATTACTGTGGGTAAGTTAAAATATTTTCATGGTTTTAGCTCATCAGTTTTCAATGCCTTTTGAACAGACCCCAAAACCTCAAATAGTTTTACATGGTTCCCACTTTTTACAGAGATCCCAGCCATGTGTCTTCTGCAGTGAACAGGGAAGGACACCAATGTTCTCTTCTTAAACATTATCAGGGCACTTTGGTATCTAGTGAAACTACTACAAAGGTGCTGTTCATTCAAAGGGGACATGGAAGGCCAAGCCCTTTGGACTGCTGCTACAAGCCAGAAAAGGAAAATGTGAGGTCCCTCGTGGCATGGGAGATGGATGTGGGAACTGCAAGGAGCCAAGGGCAGGCAGTAAATGCCTTGGCTGGTCCCAGGTAGGAAGAGGTAACCCGGGGTGCACAGTGCCTCCCACAGCTGTGTGAGTGTTGCGGGAGTGGGAGTGCTCAGCACCACAGCGCTCTGCCAGAAAGCCAAGAAGCAGGAAAATGGCAGGGGAGGAAAGTTAGCCTGATGCTCATTTTTAAAGTGATAAAGATGCTGGAGTGTCCAGTGACTTCTGACATTTCTTGGATGCTGGTAGTGAGTAGGAGGTCGTCCATCCCAGCCCTGGAAAAGCATTCCTGCACATGTGGCTGTTCAGCATGTCACTGAGGGCTGCCTGCCATCACACTTCAAAATTATTAGATCAGAAGTCAGTGCTCCAACGGTATTTAGAGGGGAATTTATCTTTTTTGGTTGAGCAAAAGCTAAAAGGATACAAGGCGGCCATCCAACTTTCAAAAATGCATGAAATTCAGTGGTTTTATAGTGCTTTTAGAAAGGAACAGATTTGAAGCAGAGAAAGCCATTACATATCCCCCAGTTGTGTTCATTCCTCTAAACAACCATTAAAAACAGGCCAGGTTGGGGTTTTCTTTAAGGGAAAGCTTTAGCTCTTCTGTTATTAAGACTACTAATAGAGATTGCCGCTGCTGTCTCTAGGAAAACAAACAAACTTTTTTTTCAGCTTCTTATAACAAGTGCTGGTGATCAATTAGTTAGTTCATTAAAAAGTTACACATGATTTTATTGAGGCAAGCAATTCTGAATCAAAGAACCCAATTCGCAGATCTAGGTTGAAGCACATAATTGGCATGTATTTTAGAATTGCTGTTAAAGCTGTAAAACAGATTTACTAGGGAAGGAATGGATCCAAAAACCCTAAAGGAAGGAATATGTTATTTGTGTGACTCAGTGTAACAAATGGACTCATTTAATACTAAAGTCTTATCTATATTAAAACAAATATCTGAAATAAATGTAAAGCTTCTTTGACTTAACTTCTTTACCAAGAAGTTATCCTTCATCTGATAAAACATAAATTACCTACAGGATTATTGCATTTCTTATGCCATTACTTACATTATTGCTATAAAAGACATATTTTTATTGAATCATTTAAATTTAGTTGAGAAGTTGCCAATGTGTAAGCTGTTAAACAGAATTATATAAATATGTTCACTATGTTGTTGAGATCCACTGTGACTCTGGAATTAAAGCCCCAGTTCAAAAACCAGTTTTGCATGCATGATTTGGTGGGGAACCTTACACAGTGCAAGTAACATTGCTGAGCATTTGCAGGGTGAAAGAGAGCAAAGGGCATTATTCAGAAGATGTTTTAGAAACAGTGATACTTTTTTGAGTTTACAAGGAGGCCAAATCTTAAAGCTCAAGGAAAAGAATTTGGGTTAAGAAAACATTATTTTTAAATACTTGGAGAAAGATGTTACTGGTGAGTTTTTGCAAGTTTTCTTTAAGAAAAAGAAAGACATTTTTAATTTTGAGCAGAGGTGTATAAACAATCAAGTCTTAAATATATTAAAATGTGCATAGAAACTAGGTTCTGTTATAATTTGGATTGCTTGACTGCCACAATGTAAAAGCTTCTGTAGCTGGTATTGCTGTTGGACTATGCTGATGGCATTGAGGCATTTTTTTCAACTATTAGCCTTCCCAAGGGATCTTTTCAGACAAAATGTTATGCACCAGCTCTTATTTGAGTGTAAGCCTATTGAATAGCATTCTTCTTTCTGCCAACTTGGCAGCAAGTTCTTGTGCTAATAAAAGAGGTTACCCCAGATAGAGATCCCAGATGTGCCTGAACTACTTTTATTAGGACTATAGAGGGACTCAGTGTTTCCTTCTAACTGTTTTAAAAAGGTGTGGGCTTGCCTTCATAATTGCCCAAAGAATTGCATCACTATAATTTTTTTCCTCAAATTGAACAAAATTTTAGATGTGTTACCACAGAAATACTGATGTTCAAAACAATGAATGCCTTTTGCCACAATACCAATGTTGACTTGACCTTACTGAATTCTGTGAGAGAGGAGAAAATTGCTGTTTAACTTTGAGTTAAAAATGCCTTGATTAATTATCTCATATAAATGAGATTCAGTATCATGATCAGAATAAGTAACAACTGATGTTTCTCAGAACAGCTGTGTACCTGCCAGCAGGGGCAAGTGGTGTTCTTGACTGTAATGTGAATTATCCCTTGAAACCAGGATCATTATTGTACCCAGGGATAAAACCAGTATAGTGATTGCCTGATGTGGGGCTATTTTAGACTGGAGTTGTCAACAACAATATTATTTTTATTTTTTAGTGCTACTTGGTAATTAGCAGTTTAAAAAGAAGTTATGTAACTAAAAATTAATTCTAAATATCTCCATTCTATTTACTTGAATGTGCCAGCTGCAGTTTTGAAACTGAAAGAAGCAGGATCCTCTGAGATACTTAGTAAAATAATATAGTTTGTTAAACTCACTGTTGCTATTCATAAATCGCAACAATAAGAAGTTTACAATCTTAAATCAAAATCTTAATTTTCCTTTCAAGGCCACAAGCTTCATGTTGAAATTTTTATTGTTGTCAAAATTTGAATACAGAAAATAAGGTTTCAATTAGAATAATTCATTGCTTGCTTTTATTGTTCATCTTATTATTGGATTATGAAAAATGAATGGTGTTCTAATATCTGATCATGTCTCTGCTTGATTTTTGTTGTAATTGTGTCAGATATAAAAAAGAGCAACACACGATAGTATTACATTTTAGATTTTCAAAAGCAGGGTTTAACTTAAACTCTCACATTAGTTTCAGTGGGCTTTGGATCAGGCACAGGGTTAACAGCTTATTTTTCAAACAACTAGAAAGAGGTGTAAATGTCAAAGGTGATAGCTATACTGTGAGTTCCATAAACTACAAAAAAGTTACTACTAAAGCTCTATTTTTCCTTGGTTTAACGGCTTCTATGAAAACAGTGTTAATAAGTATATCAGGAACAGTATATAATAATGAATCAGAGACATAAAAAAACCCTTTAAAATTCGTTTTATATAATAATTGGAAAGTTAAAAGTGACTTAAAATCCCTGACTTCTCATGCTGTGATGTAAATTGTATTTTTTTTTAGGTTCCAAATTCAAAGAGGGAAAACTGATCCAACCAGTTACAAGAGCCTGGGGGACTGTTTCAGGACTATTTTCCAACGAGAAGGGTAAGACTATATGTTTTTAAAATTGTCAATTTTAAGCAACCCTTCTTAATCACCCATTTTCCAGACACTAGATCCTCTTTATATTCCACTCTTCTTTTTGCAATTGCAAGAATTTGGCAAACATGGTCTTACATAACGAGCACAATTTGAAAAGTCTTGATTAGTATAAATTAGACTCACAATGCCATTTTTGGTTATTATAATATGTCAAAGAGTGCACAGCTGTATAGAGACACTGGTGCAAACCCTGCTTCAGCACTGGAGCAGGATGGCTGCATCAGTGTACTGCTGTGTCTTCACTCTTGTGTCTTTTGCTGGTTCACTAACTAGCTCAGGCTGAGCCTATCACTTGTTTACAAGCTCTGATGCAATGGCATTCCCAGTTACCTGTGGCAGACAATGTTTCCAGGGCCTGTGTAAGCAAAATTCCACAGCTTTTCAGTTTGACAGAATATGGAAAAAAGAGTTATGGTCATCAGTTACTTGAATGGTACTGGCGTCATAAGGTACCACTGCTCTAAGCCTGAGCTCTTCTAAGGGAATTGGGTTCTGATCCAGAAAGGCATTTAAATACAGGCTTAATTTTATGAGCAGTCCAGTTAAAGCCAGTGAATGTAATGGGATCAATCATATGCTTAAAGTTAAGCTTGTTATCCACAGGAGCTCTTTGGAAGCGAGCCTTTAATCAAGGTAACTCTAATTAGTAAATCCCAGCTTTGACTAGCTGGCAGGCTTTCCATAAACTCTTTTAATACCATAGCAACCCAATTTTTTTTATCCATATATCACAGCAAGAATTTGGTTGGAAAAGACCTTTGAGATCATCGAGTCCAACCTATAGATCATGAGTCCAACCTAAATATTCATCAGAATGGAGCTGTTCCTGTACATAGTGGCACAGATGCTGGCTATGGAGGCAGCATAGGTGCAGTGAGACACAGACTTCTTGCAGCTACACTGGAAAAACAGAGGTGAGATAAGTAGTGAAAAGTAATAACTAGACCGTTCTTGTTTCTTGCAGTGAGATTTAGCTAAGCTAAACTACATAAGTACACCCATATAGAACCAGATGGTTTGACATGAGAAAGCAGGGACACACAAAGAAATTTCATTAAGGTGTTGAAAGAGGAAGTTGTCGCAATTGCCCTTATTAGTTGTAAATTCATTTTTGTTGAGAGATTAATATAGTGATTTTTTGCTACCATAGACATTGGAAAACTTAAAAGCTAAAAAGAGTCCACACAAATTATAATCTGTGGCTTCTGAGGTTTTCTAGGCTGAGTTTACATTAACTTGTATTGCTTCTTGAAAAAAAGCTATGGAAGTATTAGCATTTACAATAATGTAGAACTATTTTTAAATAGAAAACTAGTTTCAATATTTAAGTCAGTGAGTACGAAAACAGTATTTATCTCATCCCAATTCACTAGTATTTTTCATATCTGGAGAAAGAGTCTAAATCAAGAGACATCTTCCAAGGTAATTGATTATTCACTGTTGTTTTCCTATGGAATTCTTGTGCCCCAATACTGGAAATAAACCAGAATATTTATAATGTTTGTATCAAGTCATGAATCTGTTAGCAGGAAAAAGAAGATTATTACATGAAAATACTACATATTTAAATCACGGTTTAGCAGTGGAATGCACGAAATTTTCTGTTGGGCAAGAGCTAATACAGCTAATACAGAGTTTTACTTGCCTGTTTCAAAAGCAGTCAATACTGATCTAAACAAAAAGCAAATTTCATGAATACCTGTTTTTTCTCCAGGAAGTTAGACAGAGGCAGAAATTCACATTTAAACAGCCATCAGTAGTAAGCACTAGGAAAAAAAAATGAGAAAAGATGAACTATAATGTTAAATTTTAGATAAAAAAAAGAAAAGAAATCAGTTAATCCTGAAAAACTTGTATTACTCCATGAGTCTTTCATTCCTGTCTGCACAAGTTGTCTGGTTTTCTGGAACATGGTGATTACGACAACTGTGAAGGAAGTGAGGGTGGAATGTGAATTATTTTAGTTTGTGGAAACCTTTAATCCTGATAACCCATTCCTTGTGTGACCAGAAAAATATGCAGAAGAGAGCCCCAAGAAAGGGCTTCACATTTAGATACTAAGCAAACCAAACCGGTTTATGAGGTGTTCAGACTCAGGTGTGTGAATCTGTGAGGAGGGTATAAGAAACTCATTTATGCCCATGTTTATTTCATATTAGCAATATGAAACACTCCTGATGGTGTGTGGCATTTTCTGAAAATATATAAATAACTAAATCTATAAAGAGTTTAGACATAAACTGAAGTGAAATGAACTAAACTGAACTAAAAAGGGTTTTGGCATCTTTCTCCAGCACTCTGAATTCCCTTTTGGCATCTGTGATTTTATGTTAAATAGATTTTAAAAAAAACAAACAAACTAAATAAAGAAACACACTGGGAAAAGAAGTGTTACTAATGGCCTGTCCATGAAAATGTTTACATTTGGGAACATTGCTTATCCTGATTTGTACTTACATTTTTCAGTAGTAGCAACTAAGGTAAGCCAGAATGTCAAAGCGCGGTTCAGGTGAGACACTTCATTGTGCCTTAATTTTTTGACCTTGTTATGTTGAGGTTAAGTATGCAGAATCAGCCTAGGAAGTATTTATTTTTATGAACACATACGCAAATATTTCACTTCTGCAGTGGCTCTTACTGAAAATCAACCAGTATTACGTTACTACAGTATTTCTGTAGCAATCTGGTGATTTCATGGAAAGCTTCATCATCACTAATAACTGCCAGAATTCTTTAACCACCCCTCTGATTTTGTCCTCATTACAATGAAAAGGACAGAGGAAATAATTGTCTAACCACTAACAGAACACTGTCCATTTTAAAGAATCAGAAAACTCCTTCATCTTTATGAAACACTAGAAATCTTTGAACAAAACAAAACAAACAAACAAAACAAAAAAGAAAACCACACCAAAACCAAACAAAAATCAAGAGGAAGTTCTACAAAATCTCCCTTCTCCCAAACTTTGAGTATCTCTTTAGCTGGAAATAAGTTTTCTTCATGGGGAATTAAATTCTTCAAAGAAGGATCCACCCCTTGAACTCTTTTCTTGTCTTACAAGAAAATGGGAGCCACAAAACATAAAATTTAATTGAGACTCACTAAACGAAGGCTCAGTTGAGCAGAGTGTTAAAGGTCACATAACTTTCTTTTAAAGGGAAGCAGAACTATTAACTTCAGGAGTTTTGTGAACTTGTTTTGGGAGCATCCAGTCACTACCAATTGCACAGGAGCTGCAGTGGTGGGAATTCTCTCAGGTGATGAGCAACCTCTGCTCAGCTGAATTTGCTAGGAGCTGTTCAGTAAAGATTCTCTGGTTTCATTTATGAGATGATGCATGAATTGACAGATCTTTGACAGTGAGGTAAACCCACCAGGAGCATGTCTGTTTATTGAGGTGTGACAGCTTTATAGCCAACATAAAAATAATCTGATGCTTATTGGGGAAAATGTTTGGATACAGGATTAACTCAAACCATTAACAGAGAAAACTTTTCATTCTCTGTAGATCCTGCAAATAACATGTTAGATTCTGTTAAATGACTGATCTTTATACCATCATGATCTTTTCTGCATTTGTACTCACTTGCTTTTTTTTTTTGGATAGTGACTTAAGTTGGAATTTGAAATGTAAGAATAAACCAATGTTCTAGCTGAATGTATATGTTGTATCTATATTAAAGACACATGGTGTTGTGTCTCATATTAAGAATGGAAAATTATGCCCATCTGCATTGTCTTAATCTGCAGTTACAGCATTAAAATGATGGATGCTTTTATTTCAAGTCTGTAAACAACTTTGTTCTTATAAACTTGGATTTTCATGGGCTCATAATTTTAACAGTAAATGTTCTGGGTTATAGTTGGGGTTTTTGGGAGGCACTCAGTCAAGAAACCTGTTACTTTCTCATTCATTTGCTAACTGGCCTGAAATGGGAAGGGTAGTAGTGTCCTGGATTCCAGTTTTATAATTCAACACTTCAGCAAGTTACAGTTTAAAGTGCTTGTTAGCCTTTTTTTAGAGCTAGATGGTCCTGGGAAAGTGCAAAACACAATTGTCATTAATTTGAGACCTCATTACTTCTGCTGAGTTATTTGATTATTTATGTTTAATTTGCTCTGGGAAGGAGCAATTACCTCCATATTTACACAGTCCAATAACTTTATAATTATTCCTGTCTTGTTCTCAGCACCACCTTACCACTCTCTTGTACCTATAATTGTCTCCATGACCACACACACCTTTTTTTATAATAAGCAGCGCCCTGACTCATACATTAATGGGGTTATAAAGCTGCACAAAACTTGTCAGCTATGGGTGGAGTATGTGGGAGAACAGCCAAGACTAAGCAGGAGCTGGATGAGTGCAGAGTCATCAGCAAACATGCAGAAGCTGGAGCGTTCCTGGTTCATGTGATATCAGCAATCATGCATCAGTTAAGGAATTTGCTAGCACTCTCCTTTGCCTTGCCTGGTATGTCATGGTAACAAGTGTTTGAGAGACTGCAGCAGTGCTCCTGGGGCCTGGCTCTCCCACCTGGCTTCAGAAGACACTCTGCTGCTGCTAAATGCCAGCAGGTCAGGGAAGGAGACTGGCAGAGCTGGCAGCTGTGCAAGCAAGCACCTGTCTCTGGCACTCACCAACATCATCACTGACCATTCCTGATCCCAACTAGGGGTTACACAAGACGCAAATACTATCCTTCACCTGAAGCCTTTGATGAAAAATGCCAAAAATCCCTTTTCCCAGTGTGCATTTATAAAGGAGAGATTAATTTCAACTTATTGGAGGCATAAATTTTTGTGATATTGAAAGACCAGACTTTAGGCTCTGCTTCCAGTGCTCTGAGGGAAGCAGAAGTTGTAGATTAAGATGTTATTTCCCCCACACACACAGCTATCTGCCCCACTGCTTAGTTTCTTGTTAGCACTTCAGACCAGGAGGAGCAGAAGTGAACTTGGACCCATGATTGCTTGCTACATTCAAGAATTTTATTTTTTAGTAGAGACTCATCTACACTGACAGTTTCAGAAACTGCAAACTGAAGTACAGGTACCTTTTCTGCCTCCACTTCAGGAACAGTAACTTCCACCTGAGCACTGAGGAAAGTCTGCTAGCACTTGTACTTCAAGAGAAAAAAATCTATATATAGATCCATCTCTCTTCTAGTCCTACTGGCCTGTCTCACACTTACAAACTCATAATACTTGTACCAGCCTTGCTAAAGTGAGCCTGAAGATGCTAACAAAAAGCCCTACACCACCAAAATGTCTGTCTGTATATGTCCTGATGCATCCCTATAGTTCACTGTATATTGCTAATTTTTCTTCTTTTCATCTGTAGAATTATTCTGTGGATCACATTATTCTACGTTGGCATCTTCTTGCCATACTATTGTGTTTATTGTAGATTTCACTAAAAACCTGTAATTTAGAGTATCAGAAAGTATTATTACGTTCCTGTGTGACATAATATAATCCAAAACATAAAGTCTCAATTAAGTTTTATAAAAAATTGTTGAATTGAGAACCCTAATTGAAATTATAAAGGACAATGTAGTGGCTTAAACTAGGAACCTGTGTTAAATCTGCTGGCTTTCATGAAAAAAATTAATGTCCTAGGGCTGAATCTTCAAACCCTTGTTCTTGCTTTGCACATCTTTAAAGAAGAAATGCTCAGTTTTAGAAAAGCTAGTATTCATATATTTTCAGGGACCATGAGCTTGCAAAATTTAGGTAGGGACATAGCAAGTTCTCATAGTACATAATTAAATTTATCAGCTGTTTAATCAATGCATTTATTTTTGAACACAACACTCCTCAGCAAGTGCCCTCATGCCTGTGCAGTTTGGAAGACAGGATCCACATGGCCCTGTGGGAAACTGGTCTCACATATCTGCAGTGAAAAGGAAAGTGATGCTTTAGCATAGACTAGGTGCCCCACAAGCAAAGAATTCCAGAATTTCTTCTGGCTAAGTAGCAAGGGTTCCTTCTTCGTAGTCCATGACATAGTCCATGCAGTCATAGATCTTCTTTCCCTAAAACTGGTCTTATGCCAATTACTCTCACTTTATCCCTTGGTCTACATGGACCTATATGCAATATCTGGTCTTACTGTTTTCAGTTTCATTTAATTGTCTCTATTTTACCTGGACTTGTGTCTTAAAACCATAATTTTTATTCTTTCTCTGAACGAGTGTTGAGCCATAAAATTTAAATGATGGTATAGCCTTGAATAAAAGTAATCATAAAGACTACTTTCAAGATTAAAGAAATGCATAAAATTTGACTGATAGAATTTCCCTGATCATTTACTTTAATATCTTGATTTATATTATACTCAAAAGGTTTTAGATCAAATATGGCCACAAAGGA
Organism: Irena cyanogastra; assembly: GCA_013397155.1. NCBI lineage: Eukaryota > Metazoa > Chordata > Aves > Passeriformes > Irenidae > Irena > Irena cyanogastra. The sequence continues at coordinate 91,218 of VWZV01004368.1, forward strand.
GACATCTTTTGTGTATTTATATGAAAGTGATGTGCATTATTTGTTCTTTTGTATATAACCAGTTCTTAATCCAGTGCCAACAATTCTAAGTGGCTGGATACTTTTGCAACACTAGTGAGTCACAAAATAAAGATGATACTTGTTCTTTTAACCAAGGGGTCTCAAAACACTTCATAGAAGAAGGAAGTACCATTATCTCAAACTACAGATGGGGATATTGATGTGTCAAGTGGGTCAAGTAGAGTCAAGTAGACCTGGATTGGAGCATGCACACGGGTGGTTCTCACAGAGCAGCCTCATACCACGTTGCTTATTTTTGGCCCATGGTAGCGCCTTAATATCAAAGCTCTGAGGAACACACGCGTTGGGCACAAAATTGCATTATTTAATACAGGTTTCTAGTTCAGAAGATTTCTGAAGACTCAGTCATCAGCTCATTTCATGAAGTAGTCATCTGAGGGCATACAGGGATGTAGAGGCAGGTTTAGGCCTGAAGCTGGATATCTTGAGTGCAAGGCGAGCTCCCTGTTCCACAGATCGGACTGTCTCCAGAGTCAGCAGTGTTTACTGATGTTGCTGTCATGAGGTTTTCATCATCCCATTCAGGCAAGAATTCTCTGCTCCTGACTGGAGGTTCCCTACCCCCATCTTCATATGTTAACACTTGAAAACATAAAAAAAATGGCTTTGGAATGTGAAAAACTTTATGTGCATAGCTGTCTGAAATACACGTGAAGTTATGGTGGTGTAACTAAGGGCAGCGTTTGACTAACCACATTTTTATTACTGACGGACACACATTTTACTTGCAAAATTTAATCTGGTATATATGGCAACGCAGTAAACAAGAACACTCTTTTAAAGAGAATCACTTCTGAGAATCATGTGCTTTAAAGATGAAACACATGCTTATTTATTTCCCATAGGAGCAAAACACAATAAAATCATGTAAATTTTAAAAGCATCTTACAAGTAAACAGGCCAGACGTTAACTGGAATTAGTTGTTATCGTTTGCTAAGGCCACTGGAGGTACACTCACATTGGGTGTCAGATCTGCATTTTTTAAAGGTTCAACTTGTTATATTTTCTTCAAATATTTTCATAATCATATAGTTTTAACCCTAAAGATATGCTTTCTCATGTGTCTCTGTTTTCTAATACTATAACATAAATAGAACTAATTATAACATTAGCAGTATAACATTTTATAACATTTATTGCAGTAGTTCCCTAGAATCAGATGATTGCATCATAAGATGCTTATATTAAAGAAATAAAAAGATACTTACAAGAATTATTTGCAATCCGTTTTAATCTATCTACTCAGAAGGTCAATGGAATTAAATTGTTTAATCTTTATTATTTTAACATTCAAGGATATTTGTCATTTTGCCACATTAGATTCCTGATGGTTTCAAACAACATGTTTAAATAGATCAGTGTGATAATTGTGCTTATAACAAACCTTCTAGTGTGTAGAAAACACCATACTATGCTTTATCATCAAATTCACTGAGTCTGTTTATATTCTCTGAAAGTGAAGAATTTATCTGCCAAATCTGGTAGCCCAGGAAAATGGCCATGAATTTCTCCTGCTTCAGTAACTGGTTCGGTGTGAAAGACTGTGGTGTTTCACAGAGGTGACATTCTATGACATTCCCTGGTGCTCCAAGCAGGGGTTTGCTCCCAGCACCCTGATGGAGACATTTCTGCCTGGCACTGTTCTCCTCCCTTCAGACAGGGACGGGGTGCTGCCTCTGAGCCCTAAAACCTCCGTGCCTCGGAGCTGCTGAGCTGAGAGCCACCTAGAGTTAGAAAACTGGGAAGAGCTCATACAGGCTGTGCCATACGTGCTGTCCTTCTCCACGGCTTCCTTGGCTCCCCTAGGGCTGTATGAAAATTCCAGCTGGTGAGAACCTTTCAGGCCAGGAACCAAGTCCCCTTAGAGTTTAGTTACAGCCAGGGCTGCATATCCCCTGAACAAAGACTTCAGGAATTACTGTTAAATGGCAAATTAAGCTTAAGCCATACTTCTGGATCATGCTGCTTTTTGGGGATGCGTCTCTAAAAATCTTGCTTGTTCTGAAATGATATCTCTTTAGTGCCATTAAGTGTCCAGAAGTGAAACCTGTATTTAAAACATGAGAAACTGATTCAAACTGTGATGGAGAGATGGGGGGGCTGTGTCTCAGATCTGAGCTGGGGCAAGGCTATCATGCCCAGCTACAGGCAGATAAAAAAATCTGAAATCTATCTGAAACCTCTTTCTTACCAAAGGAAATAGCTCTGAAATGTGATGATTGTCAGTAGTCACCTGCAAGAATTAGCTATTTATCAGTTATGTAAATATAGGCATTGCATTTTACATTTCATAAAGACAGTAGTAGAGGCATCATGAGGTGCAAAATTAATTGCAGGTACGTGATGTATTTCTTTAAAGGACAAGTGATTATTTACTTCTCTGTAATTTGTGCTTCTGTTAGCTATTATTTGATAACCTCTTCTTTAAAATAAAAATTCCATTGTATCAAGGAAAAAAAACAGCGACTAGAGAACAGATAAATCACTTTTATGTCCTTAGAACAGCTGACTTCACACTTTTATTACATTGTTTGAAATAGCATCTTTTCATCTGGAAGGAATCAATTTAAAATGTGATTGTCAACACAACAAAACCAGCTTTCTGTTTAAAATGGCTGCTCGTGAAGGTTAGAACTACACTTCTGCCAGGATTTTTCTTTACAGACTTTAGTTACTAGAACCAAGAGATTTTAGATGGGATGTTCACAGGAAATACCTGGCAGACAGCATAAAATGCAAAGTAAAGCATTTTTATTTTAGTTGTAGAAAGCATGCCTGTGAAAATGAGTAGCAGTGTTTTAGGTCAAAAGCTTTGTTTTTCAAATAGAAGTTTCTAAGCAATAGTTTGAAGTGGGTGAGAGAAAAATTCTCATTAATTTTTTTTGTCTCCTGACCTAAGTAACCAAACAATGTGCACTTAGCATAAATTTTAGACTATATCTCATACTTATTTATAATGGCACTATTATATCTCTGTCTAATCTGCATGCCTTTACCTCATTTAAATTAATTTCCTTACTGGTTGCATCTTAAAACACAGCTTTGTCTCTTTTATGCCAATCCTTTTAATTACTACAGTCCACAATTTTTTATTTGTATCTTACTTAGATTGATTTGAACAACTAAGATTTTTACATCTGTAAAAATGCAGATCAAGATTCTATGCCAAATCAAGTGCTTTATTCAGTGATAAAACATTTTCACTTCAGAAATAACTGAGATTTACGTTATATACATTTGCTCATTATTTTAACTGTAAATTACAAAGCTGTAGTAAGATTATGACAAGCTGTTAGAATTGGTAGAATTTTTTCAGCAATCGTAGTTTTCTTTTTTTCAGGCTAGATTAACTTTATTACTTTATTACTTACAATAGTTATAGTAACAATTTTGCATTATTAGAAGTGGAGGACTCTTCAATTTTTTTCCTAATAAATTAATTTGTTTTCTTTTTTAATGTTGCAAGTTAAATAGCACCATATGAGAAACTTCTAAAATACATCTTTGTTAGGAAGACAGTCTTTTTGTTGAGCCATAGAGCTGCCATGGCAGCAGTAACTGCCAAGTAGGCTGATCATTCATCCCTGACACCATCACCAGCCCCTCTTGTGTTTGCAGTGTTCTTCACCCAAACTGAAGTCTTCCTGTATATCATGCTTCACATTCTGAAAGAAATTTAGCAATCCAGATGTTGAGAATATCCATGCTTGACCATGGGGGAGAAATTATTCCTCCAAAACAGTGTGCCAAATCAAAATAAAAAGGCAATGTAAATAGCTATGAATATTTGATAGTTACATAGATTTTCCATGGAATGCATCTTAAGTAAAACAAGATAAAATGGAATTAGCATGGAGTATGGAAATATTTTAAAAGAGTGTGTTTCTGTATAATGCTAACTCATAGTTCAGGGCATGTTACATTCCATATGACTCAGAGAATCAAACTGTGAAAAATAAATAATTTATTTTGCTTGTTATGTTATTGGCCTCTTCAAAGAAAATAAAATTCTAAATACATATGAGGTTGGGGTTTTTTAGTTTTCATGTTCTTTGCTTACGCAACTTATGGCATGCTGTGGTTTTTTACCCTATAAATATCAATACTGGCTTTAATGCAATAAAAATAGTTTTATTTAATTCCAAAACTGTCTACATCAAGTGTAGTATGTGTCTAACACGCTGCATCTCCTAACTGGAATGCATGCATCTAAGCACAGATAAACTGCACCATTGCGTTCTGTCTATCCAGCCTAGAGAGCTGCTTTCACAGTGAGCCAGCAGGCACTTCGTAGTAAATTTCTGAAGTTTTCAAGTAGCCCATGGAGCAGTAATTCTGACTGAAGCATTGGCTTCAGTTATGAATACAAGATCAATTCAGATGCCTTTTTTATATAGCTTGCCTTCAGTGTTTGTCTATTTTCGTGTATTTTAGCTCTGCCTGAACTTGCATACACGCTGTTTTTTAGCTGACTATCATACACTGGATGTCTCAAAGAACAGAATGACTTTTTAGGGTTTATTTCATTCTGACAAATGGAATTTTTCCATAATAAATATACACCTCTGAAGCGTAGGAATTAGGTAGCCAAACCTAACACATCTCTTTGCTGTTCTCTGTAGAGTTTAACTCTGTGGCTGGGATAAATACTTCTAAAATCCTGCTGCCTCCCAATCTGGATAGGGGCTCAGATCACTTACCATTAAAACACTTCTTAATGAAACTCATTTTTTCATAATTTTAATCCCACACAAACTAACTTTATATACTGACTTAAGAAATTAATTTTGATAAATGTAACTTTTTAAATTTGTAAAACCCTTCTTGCAACAGAGTATATATTCCATTTATGTTTTAATTCAACTATTTTTCTGTATAAAATGCTTAACCAAAAATGTCTTAGGTATTTTAAGAGCTGATTTTCTGCACCACTTTAATTGGAAATATCATCTATTTCTGTCAGATTTGCCATGTAGTATATAGGTAGTATTTATTCTTTTGATTACCACTGTGATTTAGATGACTAAATCTGGCCTAATTTTTGTGGATAAAAGTGAATTGCTAGCTAGTTAGCATTTCAGCTTTTGTTTTAAAATATTCTCACATGTATGTCTCCATGTTTGAAAATGCAAAATTGTATACTTGCATAATATTTGGATTTTCTTATACTTATTGGGTCACAGCATATTAAAATATTTCATCTCATTTTTTCATATTTTCTTAATAAATGGGTAATTTAATCTAAGTATCAAATTTACTTAGGTTTTCTTTAAGAAGTATGTAAAAGGGAAAACCAAAACTTTCAGTTACATTTTAAAAACTCCTGTGCAAATTAAATATGTTGTCACAATTTTGGGAAGAATAAAATGTCTCTGACCACTCATGTTAATAGCTGCAAGTAATTAATAACTTTCAAAGATGTAATATAACAACAAGAAAAATAACACTGTATTTTTGTACAAATAACAATTTTCTTCATCTTTCTTTAAAATTTTTATGGGTTTAATTTTATCTAGTGTTACATAAAGAAAAAGGGTGAAAATCAATTTAATATTTTCCTGAGAACAATTGTATTGGTTTAAAAGGTGAAAACTTGGCTAGTGAGCAGTTTAATATAGGGAAAGTTGCAAAATGCTAGGAATCAGCGGCAAGAAAGTTTTCTCAGCATCCTGTTTGGGAAAATGCAGTTTTTAAAGTAGGTCTTTCTAAGTTACTGTGAGGGAATGCTTGGAATTTTGTCTTTCTACTGAAAAGGATTGGTTTTCCCTTGATTGTCATCAGTTTGCTAGGTCGTCCTGCTATTTAAGCTATTAAAGACTGGTGTGCTGCTTGGTCTCAGGTGATCCATAAAAAGGAATGAAGCCTTGGGAAGGTAAACCACCACCAGACTGGCTCGGTGTATCAGCCTTCCATGACGGAAGCTCTTTGTTGAGAATTGTTGGCAATTCCAGCAGTTTCCAACTGAAGATAAGAGCCAGCGTTCTCAGATAATGCCCTCGATCACACACCTGATGACAGACTCCTGCATGCAAGTTTTTTCAGGTGCTATGTTTGCTCAGTAATCCTTCAGTGCCAATCTTTTCTAAATGGTGAGCAGGTCCCGTCAGTAATGGACATCAGCCATTAGGCTTGTAATATTTGTCATAGATCAGGTTACAGCTTTGTTACTGCACTGTGATGAATGGATGCTGTTATGCTCAAAGAAAATAAGTGCTATAAATTTAGCAGTCAGTACTAAGTGAGTTGGTACTTTAGGGGCCTGATTCACATCCTTCTGAAGTTGGTGGAAACTGTTCTGTTGGCTGAAGCGTTTATATCAGGCCTTCAGTTTTCTTTCTCATTTAAGGGACACAACCCTTTAATGGTGTTGCCATTAAAATACAGTTCCTCCTTCCTTACTATACACAAGTTTACACCTAAACAGTAATTTTAGGGGAACTCTTACTTTACCTGTGTCATAATGTTGATTTTCTGTGCAAATGTTTGGAATAAATGTGGAGGCATAAAGAGAGTTGACCACAGAACTTGACAGATCACTCATGAGCTAATCAGAAATTAGATTGAAAGGTTCAAAAATTCATACAGTATTTCTTACAGATTTTTTTCAGGATCTCAGTAATTCCTACTCCACATTTTAAAGTTTGTGCTCTGATTTATGCTTTCTTTGTTTGTTGGCATTATTCTGGAAGCTACTCTGAATGAAAATGGAGTTAAAAAATTATCAGAGACAATAGAATCTGTCTGTGGCCAAAGTCTGAATTGTGTTTCATGCTTTTTGCAAATTTTTAGGGATGTTCAGATAGTACCCAAGCAATTTCTAAGTCATTAAAATAATTTTTGGTGACATAAAGATTATGAATTTCCTTTTTATATTCCAGGATATAGAAATAAAGGTATACATATGAAAAGTAAGGCACAGTTTTAAGGTGTAAGCTATACAAGCATTACCCTTTGTTTGTTACCAGCCTTGTGTGGACAACAGTTTAAGCTGTGTAGGGGTTTCTAAAATATTGCTTCTACCCACATCCATAAAAGTTCTGCATAACTGTTTGGTTACTAGCTAGAATGTTTGCTATAGCAACTCCAATTTCAAATGACCTAATAGATATCCTGCTCCTGGGAGAGGAACTATCATCTTACTATAAGGTATATGGCAGTATGTTAAATGCTTAAATGTTTATGCTTGTTTTTACCTTAAAATTGATCCCCCCAAGTTCAACCTGTAATTACTATACAGACCTCATTTTCATACTCTAGCTAGTGGCAGTATTATATAAAGATTTATTCTTTGCCATTGCTTTGTAAATGTTAGTGTTCTCTGTGCTTTCAGTGAGATTACCTAAATTAGATACAAAAAGGAAAACAAGTATACATGTACCAAAAAAAAATGCAGGAAGAGAGGGGTCAGTAGTAGAAATACACTAAAACTTGTACAGCTTGGTGTGTTAGTGCCGAGAGACTTCCTAAATGGAATACATTCTTAGGGGGTATTTGATAGAGAAGGGGTCTAGGGAACTGTGGTAGTAAGAGGAGCAAAAAGAGAAGGAAGGAATTCTGTACTAAAAAATGACAGAAATGTATTCTTGTTGCTGTATGTAAGCAATAGCATTTGGTTTTCAATTTCAAGAGAGCAAATTTGAATGCAAGCTAATGTGTGCAGATCCTGGTTCTTATTGCTTAGACTATACAAATGCTCAAAAACTCTATTTAAAAAAAAAAAAAAAAAAAGAAAGGAAAAAAAATCCAGGATCTTTGAGCAGTGTAATCTGCCGCTGCTTGCCTGCTCCTCAGAATTTTCTTTGATTCCTTCTGTGCCAGGTAAGTAATTTCATTCAAAATGAAGCTCACATTGCCTTCCAGAGCAGAGCATGTAAATTTGCTTCTGTCCTGCTGGGTGATCATTATATATAGTCTGCAGTGCCGTAGGCTCTATATAAACATTTCACCTTTTCCACATTCATTAGTGACCTGCAAATTTACAGATTGTTTACCAAGTTCTTCTGCACTACCTTTCTAAGGTTTTTCTGGCATATTACCTAAGCATGTGTCTAAGACAACATATGAAATTACACACTTCTTAATTTTACAGTTGCCCCAAGTTTTAAGATATTCAGCAAGAGAAGCAGAATTTGGACATCTGTAATTCTGTCGTGTAAATCATATGCATGGATTGTGGCAACAGATCTCTAACTGGCATTCCTACGAGTCTACGTGGAAATTGTATAAAATTTGAATTCAGAGACAACTGTAGAAAGTACCTATAATATATGGGTTAGTCGCTATCTATTGTTCTATTTTTCTTATTTTTTTAAAATTGCAGTTATTTTCATTTGTGAAATCTATATAGAGTTTTCATTGTCATAGAAAATGTTCCAGATAGCAATGGTGAAATATGAGGATGCCTGATAGCATTCCAGCTAGCCTTGGATGTCTACATTTCCTACCTTAACTGATGCATGACCAAAGCTTCTGCTTCTGTGATTCATATGAGACCACTATATAAACACCTGTGAACAGAAATTCTCTCACAGGAAGAAGTTAATTAAAAAGTGCTTATATATGTGTAACTATAACAGAAACATCTAAATGACACTGCTTGCCCATCACTGAAAAACAGCTGAACTAAGAATTCTGTTAGCCCTCAGGGTTTGCTACTGACTTCATATGTTTGCTTGACAGTATTTCATCAGAAAAGAAACTAAACTAAGTACCTATTTGTGTTTAGCAGAACTTTGTATAACTCTTAGAAGTGTGGGACAAAATCTGCTTTGTCCTTAGAGCCAACCACAAAGCTTGCTTAGCAGCCTAGAGAGATCATCATCCTACCCAGAGGACACTTAAACAATAAAGCTGGCCAGAGTGCTGCAGGGAGGAAGATGTGGTCAGAGCACCACCATGTGTGTCCACAGATCTCCAGAAAGTCCTGCCAGCACAGACCCTGGGACACAGGGCAACGTGTTGCAACTTAGAGTGTGGGCAAGGCACCATGACTGGGAAACTGAAAGAGCAGCTACTGTAAAGCTATGGTATGAATTGCTTATGAATAAAGCTGATTATAAAACCAGTCCTGCACAAATTCCTTTCACTTAAACCAGAACATCCGTACCATTAGTTCTAGTGCCCTAAAATCCGATGCATGGTTCCATGAACAAATTGTAGGCTACTATTTTTCTAAATTGTTATTATTCTTTCAGTTGAGAAAAACAGAATTAACACAAATTAAACTGCTCTTTTTGGACCATACCAGAAAACTTGGATTTGAAACTGATGAGACTAAAAATAAAAATAAAAATAATTTTAAAAAAAAAAGCCATGTCCAGATAATGATATTATCATCTAAGCCTAAGGCTCTTATTGTAAGAAAGGTTATGCAGTTGCCAGATGGAGACAACTGGTAGTCAATCAATTTCTAAGCATTTCTAGATCGTGCCTAAAACACACCCATACGGTTGGGCTCCTCTTAAATAAGGTTGCATCTGCTACCTTGTTTTTTAGAAATAACAGCCTCTGTTATTTCTAGAAGAAATATATTCTTCTTTATACAATGGCTTAAAGGGCTTGACCAAGAACTCAAGATGCTTACTCCTTCTGAACACAGAGGAACCCAGAACAGTAGGTCCCACTTGCTGGAGTGTGGTCTAACCACCTTTTTAAAGCCAATAAGAGGTGGGATGTTAGAGCTTCTGCAGCTGCAGTCAAGTGGCAGCTCTGCAGACTGAGTCATGGGGTACCCCATGCTGGGAAGTGTATTCTTTGCAGCACCATCTCTGCCCATGAATCTCAGTTCTCCCCTGCTGGTGGGAATTAGCTCCATTGGCTTCAGCCTATGGAGTTTCATCAACCTGATTCTCACCCAGCATAGCAACACATCAGGTGCCTGGGGTTACACAGCACCCTGAATGAGACTTAGTCCTCACTTGGTCCTCACCAACCTCCCTGGGAGGAAGCCTGGTCTAAATACCCTAACTTGCTTTTGTTCGTATTTGTGTTTCAGTATTGGAAAAAGGATTTCAGACATGTCCAGTAAGAGTGTGCTTATAAATGGCTGAAGTGCTCACTGTAAAAGTATTCCATTTATGGGGGTAAAACAATACAAAAAACATTAAGTATTTCTTAAATTTTTATTTATGCATTTTTCACTGGAAGCTAATCACAATTTTTTTCCAAAAAGATTTTGTTCTGAGTTTTATTTATTTATTTAT
>VWZV01004372.1:0-17489 GCA_013397155.1 Irena cyanogastra
TCTGGGGCACAAAGAACAGGAATGGGGGAGGAGGAAGGAAGGGCAGAGGGGGGATGGGAGAGGAGGCGGAAAAGGGAGGCAAAGGGGACGTCTTTGTGGACAGAAGGAAATGGAGGAAAGAGAGAAAAAGAAGAGGAATACGGGGAGGAGGAAGGAGGGGTAGAGAGAGAGAGGGACAGCAGGGGAAGCCTCACAGAGCCCCAGCTGCACCCCGGGCCCGCCCCGGCGCTCCGCCCTGTCCAGGCTGCTGCAGACGGCGACGCTCGACTCGGTTCGGCTACGCTCGGCTGGATTCGGCTAGATCCGCCTCTTCGGCACAGCTCGGCTCCGTTCGACTCAACTCGCTGCCGCTCCTGCGGTCGGCGCAGCCCGGCTTCCTCCGGCTCAGCTCGGCTCCCCGAGGGTGGCGCGGCCCGGGCCGAGGGAGGCGCCGCGCGGGAAAGCGCCGCGGCCTCACGCTCGCCGCGCACGGCTCGCTGCTCTCCTGCTGCCGAGTGCCGCGGGCCGCCCGGCCGTCGCACGGAAACCCCCCTCAGGCAAGATTACACAAAGCAGGTCATATGGTAAACTTCTTATCCTAGAAGGAGAAAACTTCTCTACCTCCTTTGGTTTTGCATTTTGTTTCTTGCATTTCAAAACAAGAGGTACAAAAACCTACTCAAGTACAACATTCACTAAGTAGTCAATCAAGTAGTTGCATCAATTTCATAACCTATACTTGTGCTTCCACAGAAAATAAAGCACACTGGATTCCTACTCACTGTGTCAAGCCTTAGTTAAAACACAACCCCCCCACGCCCCCCAAGATAAATAGTTCCACAAGCAAAACAAAACGACTGAGTAACACTAATTAAAACCACACATCCAAATACCCTGTGTCTATCGGTCACCAAGCCTAAAAATCCATTTTCTAAGCACTTTGCTAACGCACCTCTTAACAACTAACCTTATACCTCACAAACTTTAAACTGGACATCAAAGAATCCTATACAGAATAGAAACTCTTCAAATAACATCTAGACACTCTTACCTCAAATTACAGTTAAACCACAAAAATTAAAATCGCTAAAGTCATTACAAAGAAATACTTGTAAAATATTTAGTAAAAAAAAAAGAAGCTCAAAATTACAAAGAAGTGTTTTTGGCGTTCAAAATATCAAACCTACAATTCAAAACAATTAACCCTACAGAGACACAACATAACAGTAATACATTAAAAAAAAACAAAACAAAACAAAAAAAAACCCACACAAAAAACCCCCACAACCACTCCAACACCAATTTACTTCTCAATATCGAAATAGTTTATAACCTTTTAGAAACCTAATTTGATTATTTCTACCNTTTTTTTTGGTGTTTTGTACCATGAGCTTTTAGTGTTTTTGTAACCTGGGGGTTTGCTATTTTGTAACCTGTGCTTGGCAGGCACCTGGGGCATCCTGGCTGAGTCTCTTGGCTTCATTTGCTGTCTGCCACTGCAATTAACCTGGCACGGGAACTGTTAAATTGCAGACTATACGGTGAGACGCTTCCTGAAACAGAAACAAATTCCAGCTGCAGCAAAGCCCACCGCCACATTTAGAAACCCTTCGGCAAAGTGATACCTAGGCAATAAGATAGTGTCCGAGCGAAGCAAAAGCTCTACAGCTATGCAGAAAGAAGTAGTTACNACTTTAAGAAAAAAATCGATTACATTTAAGTAAAAAATCACTAAATGATCTTTTCAAAAATTAAAACATCAGTCAATAATTTAAATTATTANGAGCAGACAATCCTATAGAGCACGTGCAGAAAACAGAGGTGAAAACTTCAAGCTCGAGAAAGACTTACAAGCCTACATCCAAAATGACCACCAGGTGGCTGACGATCACCCTGGACTGAAACCGTGCATACGCTCTAAGGGCTTACGTAATCATGTAATCAGAAAATATGTTACAATATGAAGATTAGGAAAGTATAACGTGCACGTTAAGTAAAACAAGCATAAAAGCTAGTACTGTGTGAGGAATGGACGAGTGAGTTTGTGGTGGAGCTATCCCCCTCGCTCCTGGCATCGAATAAACAAATACCTGCTCTACAGGCCTTATGCTATCGAGTACCGTTTTCTTGCCTAGTTTTCAGGCATCAGTCTGGCGACCTTGCAGCAGGATGGGACTCTCTGCCTGGCTGCAAGATCTCTTGGAGCTGGGGACTCCCTTGGCACACCCTGAGAATTTCTTGGAGGGACTCCAGGCTTCACCGGCTCTCTACGGGGGTAGACAAGAACCAACTGCAAGGAAATTTAGGTATTTGTTGATGGTTCTTGAATTTTGTTTCAGGTCTTGGTTATCTAACTCCTGTAAGACATTCCACACAGGGTGCTGTATCACAGGTGAAATTCCTGAATTCGATACAAAGGTTTAGAGTCCCTGAAAGAAGTCTAATGACTTTTTGTTTTGGGCTTGGCATTTTGGGTTTTGATTGTGGTATTTGTTGTTTTATATATTTTCTGTCGTAAGAGTATTAGTTGTTTCCCTTGCATGTTTTAGGAAACTCATTTTGTGTCCTATCATACTCCAATTCCTTGTGGATTGTGTGGAACTGTTTTTGTAAACAAAAAATCCTTTTGTTTACGTTGCTTGTCAGCACTGTAGAAGAGAATAGTGGTCCTGGGCGACTTTGAGACACCCAGGGTGTGTTACGTGTAGTATATGGGGAATAAAGACAAAGAAAGGAGAAGTACTAATACATATTGACAAGTGTGGAAATTTGGATAGCATTAAAAATAGGTAACACAGGAAGTAAATATGGTATTAAAAGGAGTCCACTAGGATGTATTTTAGCACATTGGAAAAATTTGGGAGGAATCCCAGGGGGTAATTCGAAGACAGGTAATCCAATGGTGGTCTTTGTATAAATTGGAAAGTGGTGCAAAGTAGCTCTCTAATGGAACTTTAATTTAAACCCGAGTGGCAGAAGGAATGCACTATTAATTTGGCCCCACAAGACCCCTTGGCCCTCGCTTTGAAAAGAGGTATTAGGTGGAAAATAAAGAGATGTTATTCAGCATGCAGTATAGGGCAGAGATGTTTGAAGTAGACAGAAAAGCATGAGGAAGACAGGGTTATAGATGTCCGAGGCTTATGGCCAAATGACCCCAGGCCAGCCGTACACTCCTCACCGGCCGCTCCTCCCCCTCAATTAAGCCCAAGTGGTAGTGAGGAGGAGACGGATGATCCTGGAGAGCAGACAAGTTCAAGGACCTCGGTGACAGCACGTACAAGGAGTAAAACCAAGCAAGCTTTGCCTTTGGTTGCCCCTTTAAGGCAAGCAGTAGGTCCCACAGGAGAAGCTCTGCAGGTGAAGGTCCCCTTTTCTACTAGTGACCTGAATAGCTGACAGGAAGAGGTTAGGAGTTATAGAGGAGACCCTAGCAAAGTAGCAAAAAGGTCTGAGTTAATAATCAGGAATCAAAACCCAGATTGAGGTGATACTGATTTAATGTTGACAGACCTAACAGAAACAGAAAAAGAGTTAGTGACAAAGATGGGCAGAGCACATGTGCAGGGACAAATTGCTAGTGGAGCCTTACAAGGTACAGTGGACCAGTTGTTTCCCATTGTAAACCCTTTGTGGGATCTGAATGATGCAGGCAGCTATGTGATGTTAACTAAGTACTGGGAACTAGTCAAATTTGGATTAGAAAATGCCATTCCAAGTGCAGTAAATTGGTCAGTTAAACATGGACAGCATGAGTCACCCACTGACTTTGTGGACAGGCTCCAAACAGTGATGTGTAAATTCTAAACCCTAGATCTCCTGACAGATATGGGAAAGCAACAGTTAGTTTCCCTGATGTTAGGGCAATCAAGCCCAGATATCGGGCAGAAACTTCACAAGCTGAAGAAGCCTGTAAATAGAGACTTAGAGGCACTAATGGGAGAAGTATGGAGGGTATACGATAATAGGAACCAACAAAAGAGGAAAGAACTCACTACAGTCATAGCGGCAGCTCTGGATCAGCAGAGGGGGAGGGTGTGGGTGAGGCAGAGGAGGTTCAAACCAGCCGCAGATTAAGCTGGGGGCAAATCAATGTGCATATTGTAAGAAAGAAGGACGCCAGTGCCCGGAGTTAGCAAACAAAGTACAAGAAACTATTGTAGCCACTCTAGATGATAATGAATGACGGGGACTGTCAGATCTTACCTTAATGGACCCACTGGTTAAAATACAGCTAGTGAATGACAAAGGAGTTGAATTTTTAGTAGATACTGGAGCCACACTTTCAGTCTTAAATCAAGCATTGATACTGAAGTGAAAAACATATTAAAGTAATAAGAGCCACTGGCCAGCCAAAAAATGCATTCTTCCTGAAATCACTTAAATATAAAATCAGGAAGAAGATGGGAATACACCAGTTTCCTTATTTACCTAACTCACCCAAGCATTCGGTTTTGAATATCTCTTCCAGCTCCTTTTACTCATTCTGGGTAGAGCCAGTTTTGTTCTCTTCTGAAGCTGATTTCTCTTTAAAAAAAAAAACAAAACAAAAACAACAACAACTACAAAAAAAAAACAGTGCTTTTTTGTTATTATTTTTACATGTATTTTATAAACCCACCCACCTTGGGCAAAACCCGCATTTGCTGTGCTGACAAACTCCCATTATCACAGCTTTGATGCAAGACCTGTGCAATGGGAAAACAAACAGTTACTACGATTCCCTCTCTTACCTCCATGACATCACATCAATCAAATGGATTCAAAATCCATTGCACCAGCTGTTGAATTACCAGCTCCAGGGGTACAATACCCGGACAATTCAGGATCCGCATGGAAAAAGTCTAGATCACAATGCCAAGGAACTCTGGAAGACTGTTCAAGGACACCTCCAGTGACAGCTGGCAACACCTGTATTGTTAAAGAGGAAGAAAGTCCAGCGATAAAAAAAGTGCAAGTCTGATGACAGGGAACAATTCTGGCGAAGACTTTTCACAGAGGGCAAAGGCTTTGTCACTGAGCATCACACCTGAAGTCAGGGATGCATAAGGGAGACAGAGGTAGGCTATAGTGACATCAAGATGATTATTAGCAATATGACTGCCTAAGATTATGACTTGTCAGACAAACACAGATGATAGGAACAGACAAGGAGTTTGGGCAGACATTTTGGAAATGGTAGTTTAACTCTATTAGTCTTTATTTGCGTGGTTACAAACAGTTGGGGAAAAAAAGGGAAAGTTTCTGGCAAGAATGTTTAATACATTAACACAAACAAACCATCGCTGTCAAGGAGGCCTTAGTCTTCAATTTCATGTCATGTCTTCAATTTCTTGTCTCCCTGACAGATTTTTTTTGGTCGGGTTTTGTTTGTTTGAGATTCTTTTTTATGCTCTCGCTACCAAACAGTGGACCAGAAATGCAAATGACCATTTAAGGCTAGGGGAAAAAAAAAAAAAAAAAGGTGCAAGGAAGAAGGATTCAGAATCATTAGGAACTAGAGAGATCTTCAAAAATAGAAGGACCCTATAGGAGGTATGTCCTTCATCAGAAGCTACATGCAATCAGGATGCTGAAATTGACATAAAAAAAGAAAAACAGGCAGGAGAGTTTAACCTAAGAATCACAGAAAAGCCAACAAGTGTTGAAAAGCACACAGTTTTGGTAATATACACAAACTTTTGTATTTTCCTAAGTATAAACAGCACTCATCAAAGCACAAGAACAGTTCAACATCCTTGCAAGAGCAACGAAATCCAGATATCTGCTACAATGGGACATTTAACCTTTGTTTTTGAAAAAAGTAGTAGCGTAGCTTGAAAAGTAAAAATATTTTCTAGTAACAGAAAAACATTTTAAAGACATCATATCAGCAATCCTGCTTTATTACCTACGAGAAAATGGTAAGAACCAATCCAAAATAATTATTCTGACAAAGGGGAAGGACAACATCCCTCAAAATGTGGAAATTATTGTGAGATGCAGAAAAACAAGACACTGTCACAAACTGTCATATTAAAACACAATATGGCAGCCCAGAAATACGGCTTGGAGAAAAAAACTTGCAGACAGGAAAAGAACTGGTGACTCCTTTTCCAGCCACATCAGGGACTGTAAGGTCTACTGAAGAATTCATAAGGCAAGCAGATGGTCAAAACTTAAGGGGGGCACCAGAAGTGATTGTCACACCCATTTTATTTCATACAAACTTGGAAAAGTGTCTGTGCCATAAATTTCCTTTACAGGTGTTACAGAATATTTTAAACTGAAATATCTGTGAAAAACACATTCACTCTCCTGTGAAAATTTAAGAAGTTTAATAAAGCACTATAGGAGACAAAGACAGTAAAGCAAAGATTACAGCCAAGAGCACATTGTTATCTTTGGGGAATAACCCTTAAATACCTTTTCCCTTACATCAGCCTGTTGCATATTCATAGACCCTTATGCAGTAAACTTTTCCCCCAAACTAGTTTACATATTCCAAGAACTGTTTAGCATGGCTCCTCCTTGGGTCCACCTTTTTAGAGCATGGGTATTCCTTGGCTATTGTTTTAGTCCATTCTTATCACCTCCAGTTTTTGGGCCCTGGCCCACAGTGCCTTCAGACGGTGAGTGCTGATAGTTGGCAGATCTGTAGCAGGTGTCCTCATCCTGTGTTCATTGGATGTTATCCCATCCAAGCAGGCATTTTAACACAAGCATAGCTATTTCGCTAAGCTTAATTAACAACAGATATAAAAACTGTATCTTTATAACAAAGTTACTTTAACACTACACATATAAAATCCATTAATATTTGCGAAAAGCTAATATTATAATGTGTATCTATAAGATATCTGTAGAACAGATTACAGAAGGGATTAAGCCATCAAAACGAATAACAAGTCAGTAGGCCATAAGGCATCCCCTCAAATGCTCGACTTGAGGATGAAATAACAAGCATAGTATCTGTGGTGTTTTATCTCTGTACTAGGAGACTGGATGGTACCATACGTAACATGATTTTTTCATTAAGATTTTCAGATAGGTCCAGACTTATAAATGCTATGTCCGCTCCAGCCGTGCTAGCACCAGTATACTAGCAGAGCTAGCTAGAAGAATTTGCACATACATGAGTAGTAAGTAGTAAATGTACATAAAATATCAGCACAGTTTTCGCAAGGGAAATTCATGCCTGACAAATCCTTCAGAACTATTTGGAATTATCAGTGAACATACAGACATGAGAAATTCACCCGATGTACCGTATTTGGATTTCCAGAACCTGTTCAGTACAGACACTCAAAGACTTAATATTTGTTGTGTGGGACAACAGGAACAGTTCTCCCCTAGAGAAGCAACTCATTAAAAGGCTAAAAGAAATGGAATAAATGGCCAGTTCATAGCTGAGCAAAAATTGCCACTGGATTCAGGCAGAGATTTCTGATTAGCCCTAGGAAACCATATTTACAGAGGATTTGAAAAAGTCAGGTGAATAGCAAGGCAAGAGATTTCTAGCAATGGCTTCCTGAAGTAGTTAAAAAATGCCCCTATAGTACTGCTGCATGGGCTAACAATATTGTGGGAACCAACAGTAAAGGTGCTGATGCATTTCAGTGTGAATAACCCAAAAATAAAAACCAAAGATACACAGGGGATGCACGTCCAAAGTCTGAACATTAAATGTTGAATACTGAACACCATACATTGTCATAACAGAGAACTGTTATGACCAAAATGGGATCTTGATAATTAACAGGTTCAAAAGCTCCTTGCTCAAAAGTCAGATACAAGACTTGGAAATAATCGCAAAACAATAGAAAACATAGGAGGGAGGGAAAAAAATCACATTATAATTAACCCGCACTGCTCCTCCATCTTGAATATGGTGCATAATGCAGACCTATACCTCTCCGAAACGAGGCAACAGTATGACAAAAGGTACTAAAAGATATGCATGTATGAAATAAGATACAGATCAGCTGCTGTACAAAATAGACTCTGTTTCTTCAATCAGAAAGCAAATTGGGAAAAGCATGACAAAGTTCAGCAGTTATCATGGAAGTGATATTATTCACAATTTTCTATAATAGAAGTCTTAAGCAGTATCAAATGACACTAGGAAGTACCAGGTTTAAACACACATCTCTCTCTCTCTTTATGCAGCACCTGGACATTGTAAAATTCACTTTTCCATCAGATATTGTGAATGCTAAAAGTTCATACAGCTTAAAAAAAATCACTTGGACAACGATAGATGAAATGTGCAAAGACATGACCTCTGGCTCATGAAATTTATCAGCCACAGGTCACAATTACCAGAAAAATATTCCAGGGCTGTCTTGGGCAATGGACTAAAGACTGAACTCCTTTTGACTATGACAACTCCTTTAACAAACACCATCAGTGTTTCCTTGCTTATTAACTACTGTATTTTAATGTAGGCATGCTTTTTAGAAAAGATCATCATGTCTTCATTTTTTCATGACCCTAGAGATCTGTGGCACACCACAACTACAGTTAAAACACCTCGGTTGGCTTGTTTTGTGCACAAAAAACCTCCTCCTTATGAAAAACATGAGACGCATGCATACCTTCTGCTGTTAAACTCAAAATCTCACGGATGTGTTCCAGTTCATTTGAATGCATCTGAAGCTGAATGCATTCTAAAGCTCATTTCCACAAGCAGAACCTAAGATTAATGTCCAAGAGCTTTAACCACAAATATCTTCAGAACAAAATGCTGCTGCGGTACATTCCCTTCAACTTTGTGTCCTGTTTCCGACTCTAGTTCTCTGGCTAATTAGGAAGAAACGTTTTAGACAGTATTCTAAGAACCACTGTTTGTTTTGTTCAAAGAAATTGGTAATAAGATTCACTCAATCGAGCCTATCCGTTCATTTCCTTATGTGCAAGTGTTCTTTCAAGTATCCAAAGAAAAATATAGTCAAAAGCATTCAAAGCATTAAAAACGGTAAAACTAAACTCATTCACTCCATAGCTTAATCACACTTCTTTGACTAATGTTTAGATTTTGCTAAGGTGTGTTTAAAAGTATTTCAAGGCAGGTATGACTAGACTTCCCGTAAATGCAGGCAAACCTGGACACCTAGGTCCACACTAAGCTCACAGAATGTCACATGTCAGAATGCAACAGGCAGTTCAGTGACTCGCTATGTAGCTGGGCGCATTCTGAGAGCTACACACACTGATACAAACAAGTGCAGCAATTAGAATAAACAGATTTTAGATATTCATTATATAACATGTTTTCATGAACTTCTAAAGCCGTTCCCAACTAACGTGGTCAGATTGAAAAACAGCCACGGACATAAAAAGTAATGCTCAATCTGTTTTAAAGTTTAACTGCATCGTACCAAAAGGATGAAGGCATTCTGTGCCAAATTGAAACTCTTTCTCCCCATCTCTCCAACTCTAATGTTCACAGATCTCTTACTGATCAACAGTTGTACTGCTACAGGAGAAGCCCACTATCACAGTAGCAGGGATAAGAGAAGTCATGTCATATTACCCAGGTCAAGCTAACAGAGGATATGAATAGCAGAACTTTCAACTATCAACATTTACTTGTAGAATCATTGTGTAACATAATTCGTGTTTGGAGATATAAAAATGGGATATGAAAAGCTCACAAATGAAAAAGATAAGCCTATATGTTGGTTTAAAAAAAAAAAACTCAAAAAGCATACTTTGATATTGCATTTTGTATTTACAGAAGTGAAACAGACACATTGAAAATACTTCTGTGTGACCATCATTTCTGTTATGACAGTGGCAAAAAATTATCACAATTTGAAGGCTGGAAAGTGTTAGAGAGTATGTATAAGCATCAGCCTCAGCTATTTAGAAGAGAGAGTTTCATTCAAGACCATAAATCATTAGAGTATCAGTCAAGGCTGATCTTTAATTAGAGCAGAAAAGCTTAACTATTTTTAAAGTTCTTAACTGGTTTTTAAGTTCTTTAGCTACATCTCACATTTCATCCTAGAGTCTTTGTACACTTTACAACATGCAATCTCTTTTCTAGGTTTAACTAGTGCTTATTAGGGCTACATTAAGCTAAGGCACACAGGTGAAAACATGTGACCTTTAGCTCAACAATCATACCACCAACCCCCCTTCATAAATATATTATCTACACTCAAAACACTTGAGGATTCTAAAATCTACTGGGCCACAAACAGAAAATATTTGAAATAAACAGCCACTTATACCAAAAAGTCACCAAACACGCTAGCCCTAGTTAACGGGCAGTTTGCTTTAGAAGGGGTCAGTCCCACTTAATAGTTTGGTTTCGAATGGGTCAAAGACACTCTTCATTAGCCAGCCTTCAGCTACTGCACTCAGCTTTAGTCCAACTCGACATTGGCGATCACCTACTTGGGGACAGTCCTCCTAAGGACATCAGCCGCAGCTCAGATCACCTTCAGTCTGCCAGCTACAGGTTTAGAGTCCGCAAAGTTATTTTGCCTAGCTCAGGTTTGGGCTACCTGAGGTCTTGCTCAGATGCACAAAATCCGGACACAGCCCTAAAGGAAAGAAAGGCCTATGACCACATACCTCTTCACTACGAAGCCTCTGCCTTCAACTCTCTCTTCTCCGTGTTGTCTCATCTCTCCAGTCAGGGCCCATGAGATACTTGGTAAGAGCAGTTCGAAATCACAACAGAAATATCTGTAACAGCTGCATTTTACCAGCTTTATAGAAAGTCTCCAGCGACATTTCTAGATAACAAAAGGACACAATGCAACAGGCCGCACAGCATACCACACCAGATACCGGGCTCCGAGTATGCCCTAACTAATTTTTAGCTCCTTATTTCTAAGGGGAAAGACAACCGAACAATCATTTTTCTTTAGTGCAATTAAAGCACAAAACAGCCACCTAGTCGAGGACTAGCCACACTTCCCCACGTGAACAGTCGCTTACGGAAAGGATATGCAGAGCAAAAGCCTGGGTGGACAAGGTCACTGGGCTCTGCAGCACTCCCCAGGTTAGACGGTATCCTACCTATTTCGGAGGCGTGTATGAAGAGCGACTCAGTCCCTATTAACGAAAACGAACAGTAACCAGCAGCAAGGAAGCGCTGATGGTCGGCCTGTGCTCCAGCGGCCTTTAGGAGCCCCACGGAGAGCCACGGAGAACCGCGGCCCGCCGCTCGGCCCACTGCGAAGCGGAGTCCCGCTGCCCGCAGCCGCGTGACCCGGGTTCGGGGCGGGCCCGCAGGCCCCGGCGAGGGCCCCTCGAGGGGAGGGGGGCGGAGGGGGGAGGGGGAGTGCACTGCAGCATCACGGCGGCTGCGCGGCGCAGCCCCGGAACACCTGAGCAGGAAACTCCTTTTTTGGATCGCGGAAGGGCCATAAAAGGCGTGGAGGAAATTCCACATATGGTCGGCGTGGTTCCGGACGGGGAAGAGCGGGGGCGGTGCTTCTGTTCGGCCGGGCCCGGGTCCGCTCTCGGCGCTGGCGCCTGGCGGAGGGGCGGGGTCTCCTCTGGGCCCAGCCGGGCGGCCGTTCCTGTGGCTAGCGGTCAGATCTGAACTGGGCTTTAAATCACAAACAGCTGAGGTTTAGTTCCGAGCAAATGGGTCTTCTGCGCGTGAGCGCAAAAGCGAGAGGTCTCCGCTTCTTTCCTCGCCGCTGCACTTCCTACAGGGGGAGGGTTTTCCCGGGCGATGACACCACCTGCTGTTTCCTTGGGAACAACCTTCTTGAAACCGACTCATCCTACTCATTGGACTAGAAGCAAACTTTTTAAGAATCAGAAATCCTGTCTTCAGGCCAACAGCAAACGAAAGATCTTGCAGAAAATGTATGGGCAACGCTTTCTCATAAAGCGTTTTTCTTCCCTGAAATCTTTGTTTTATGGGACAAAGGCCATGAAAATAGTGGATGCAGAAGACCTCAGGCATTTATTTCCTTTATGTTACGCTAGCAAGGGTGCACTGGCTTTCATTCCTGTATAGCCAGGCGCTACTGCCTGACTTGGACCACTTTTCACATGATGTACCAAAGAGACCCTATCTTCTTTTTGCCTCTTTAAGCATGGAAAATACTCGTTTCAAAGTGCCCCGGGGAACCTGGGGCACCCTCAGGTTCATCAAGCATTGCTTGAGAGCCTACTCGTTCAGTTTTTAGAACAATCAAAATTCCAGAAGGCTAGACCAGGAGTTAACAGAGATGAGCTTGAAAAGACATCAACATCTTTTTGAGGAGGAGAAGTGGGGAGGAGGACAGGGACAAGCTGTGAGGAAAGGCCTGTGAAGCTTTGTCTCTGAGAACAGTCCTGCCTGAGAGACGACAGACTGGAATTTACCAGCTGGTAAGATCTTAGGTATCTTTCAGAATTGATGCCATTTGCCAGAGGTGGTCTTCATACCTCAGGAGAAGGACTAGTACTGGGACTTCAGCAGATTGCACTTCCTAGCCAGTATAGTCAATTTTGGTAAGCAGTAGGGCACACTGTCTGGCAGAGATTGCTAGGCCCTGTGCTAGGTACATTCATCAAGTCCTGTTTCTGCCAGCTAGTCACAATCTTCAACATAAGTATCTTGTAGAGGGCCTACCCAAAAGGAGAAACATCAGAACCCTCTTCTGTACCTGCACCACCAGCTCTCACAGATCCCGTTTCCTCTGAATTCTGTCTGCGGTGGTGACATAACCCCTGAAATGCATTTCAAGCCACCAGGGAAGGAAGTGTTTTCTCCTATAAATACTGAAACACCTATAACAGAGGATGCCAGGCCCACACACTCATATGCCCTATGTTGTGTCAGGGAGGACCACATGGCAGCCCTCAGCTGACCAGGGCTATCTTCTGTCAAGCAGCCATTATGACTGAGCTTACTCTCTTTCCAGCCTAGAAACTGCTCTATTATTTTGACATCTAGTAAGATTTCTGACTACCTATGAACACCGCTGAGATTCTAATTTTCTAACTTTAATTTCAGCCCTGTAAAAATTGTTTTTCTGTCTAAGGTTAGCTCTGGAAAAGACAGTAATTGTGGCTACTTCAAAAGAGCTGGTGATGCACCTAATGCAACGACATGAGTGCACCATCCATGCTTTTTGCCAGCAACTGGACATAGGATTGATTCCACCTTTCTTTAAACAGTTTTTTTGTTTTTGTTTTTTTCCAGGAGACAAGTGGTATGTGTGGCTTTGAAGCAACTAAAGGAGTCAGGATTGCTGTGGTGCAGTCTTCCTAAGTAGTAATTTAATTTAAAGGAAAATGTAAGTCTGCACAATTTGATGTTTTATTTATTTTTTTTCTGAAGGGTATTGTACACCAAATATCCCAATGGCAGGAAAGCGCATTCAATGTCTTTAGAAGCCAAACAGTCACTTTCATTTTAACAAACACAATTACAAAGTAAAAATAAACCACAAAATAATGATCTGCATGTTCATAACATACAAAAATTGCTGCCTACTCAGTAGGTAACTACAACATTCCAACTCCTGAATATATATATATATATATAAATTTACATTTTTGTAACAAAAATAGACTTTGAGAGGTGTGGGGGGAGAGGGTGTGGGTTTTTTTTGTTTGTTTGTTTTTTCTTTTTTTTTTTTTGTTGTTATTTTGTTTTGGTTTTTTTTGCTTACATTCCATCCCATCCCCTGGCCCTTTCTCTTGCTCCTCTCCCCACCCATTCCCTGCTCTTCCTTACATTCTTTGAGTAACATCCTTTCCACTTTAAGGCAAGATGCAAAGCACCCACTCACACAAACGCATGACGTCAGCAAGGCTTCACAAAAAGGCACCAAGACTTGTAACTTTTAAAACAAAACTTCTGCCACATGTGAGTGTCTCATCAGGTGATAATTACATAGCATCACTCCAACATGCTCAAATACAGTAAGTGCTGTTCCCAAAGAAGTTTGAAACGCATTATAGCATTGTCACTGAAATAGAATTAACACTTACAAAATATGGCCCTGCAAACTCCAAATTATACAATATGAATATGCAAAGATTTTTTCCACATCAAGAGTACCTAAAGGAAAGCAAAACCATGGCACATGTACAATTTACATCAGCTAGATACTTAATCAAAAGTCCTTTCTTCCTAATAACAGACTATTGTTTACAGGGGAAACTATATTGAACTTATATCCACAGTCCATGCAAATTAAGTCATTCAACAGAGGTGGAAAACTTAAGCAGCAGTCGATTCAGGCAGCTGAAGTTTAAACTAAATAGCCTTGCAACGTATGGTGTTGTGGGAGTAATTGGAGATTCCATGTTGGATAATACCAATGGAAAAGGTGAATTCTTCTGTTCCAGAAGGTAGCCTCAGCAGATCTCAATTGTCCTTGGAGAAAAGGCTGAGTTCATGTCTGAAAGTGCTGAGGTTACCTGTGAGCTGAAATTGTTGGCAACCCCTGGAGATGAGAAGGAAGTGGCCACTTGGGTCTGAAAAGTGGCAGTGCCAGAGGGGTAAGTGGTTGCTATAGAAGGAGATGGGAATGTGGTGTGTGCAGGGGAGGGATAGGAAGAGGGAGCAGGAGAAGAATATGCTGCGCGCACTGGGGAGGGATAAGTGGTGGCGATGGAGGAAGGGTAGGATGTAGTCACAGAGGATGAATAGGCAGGAATTGGGGAAGCAGTTGAGGCTGGAGCTGCCTTTTCCACTTTCTTGTCCTTCTGCCTAAGGTGGATTTTAGTGTGCCTCTTCCTCTCATCACTTCTGGCAAACTTTCTGCCACAAATGTCACAAGCAAATGGCTTCTCTCCTGTGTGTGTCCGGATGTGCGTAGTCAAGTGGTCACTCCTGCTGAAGTTCCGCATGCAAATGCGGCACTGGAAAGGTTTCTGTCCTGTGTGGATGCGTATGTGCCGCGTTAGTTCATCAGATCGTGAAAACCTCCGGTCACAGGACTCCACTGGGCAGGCATAGGGACGCTCGTGAGGAGGAGTCTTGCTGGGACGGTTCGGGTATTTCCTCATCCTGCTGGGCTTGATCAGCTGGGACTGATAATTAGCGTTGAGGGTCTTCAGCTCTTGGGTGCCAGTCTGCGTAGCAAATGCCTTAATAGTGGACAGTGGTGTGAGGGAAGGCTGCTGTGCTCTGGTCTCAAGAGGTGGGAAGGGCTTCTGATCAGCTGGAACAAGACTGAGCTCACCCTGTTGCTGAGGGAACAAGTAATCCGGGATCATTGGCACCTGAAAGTTGGTTTTAGCAGTCGGATAAGCTGGAGGTGGATACTGGATGGGGGCTCCAGAGGGGTTGGGGAAGGACTGGGTCTGGGATTCAGGAAAAATGTCAGAGCTGGAACTGGGAAATGTTGGTGCAGCTGAATAAATTGGATTGTTCTCGCTGGCTTGGACAGAACAGCTCAGTGGGGAGCTCTGCGAGGAGGAGGATGGTGGTGATGAAGTAGGCGTAGAAGTGGGAGGTGCATTAGCCATGCCCACCAGCCCACTGACGAGGCTGAAGAGGGGTTCTGGCCATAGGGGGTTGCTGCTGTTGGGGGCCGGCTCTAAGGAGAAGCGCCCCGTGTAGGTTATCGGTGGCAGTCTCGTCGTTTGGCTGGGATAGCTGGTTTCTGGCAGGGTTTTCTCATTGTTCAGGGAGATTTCGGGAAAAGTGTCTGCAAAGAGAGGAATAGCGATTAATTCCAGCACCACTGCAGCTGCTGCCGGTGCTTCGCGAGCCATCCCTTTCACAGCGCAGCCCCAGATTCTGGTTAATTACTAATTGAGCGTAACATTTTGCAGCGTCGCTGGCAGATCTCCAGCCGCAGCTAGTCCGGAGCCGCTGACGCACGCAGGAGAATCCCCCCGCGCGGCCGCCGGGACAGACGCGACGCTGCAGCGCGGAATTCCCGCAGGCGTCGCTGCCCCCGCTGCAGACCGGGACTCCCCGCCCGCCTGGGCGAGGTCAGCGCGCTTACCTGCTGCGAGGTGCTCGAAGTGCTGCTCTCCGGGCTCCCCGGCGGCGCCGAAGCCCGCATTCTCGGGGGCCCCGGGCGGGGCAAGGAACTGCGGGCCCCCGCCGCTGAGCAGCATCATCTCCTCCAGCTTGGGATAGTGAGTGTCCATGGCAGGGGGCGAGTGCGGGAAGGCACCAAAAGGGTCGGAGATCTGCAGCGGGGGCAGGAGTTGCATCTCTGCCTTGGCCGCGGCCATGAGGGCGCCAGGCTCCGACTCTGACGGATGATGGCGCTGCCGCCGCGGGGCCGGCGGACGGGCCGGCTGCGGCGAGGCGGCCGTCGCCTGCTCTGCGCCCTGCGCCGCTGTCGCCCCGGCGCTGCCCGCTGAAAGCGCTCGGCTCCCCGCCCGGGGCTCCCCCCGGCTCTGCCCGCTGGAAGCGCTCGGCTCCCCGCCCGCTCCGGCACCGCCTCTATATATCGGGTCTCACCGGCCGCAGCCCGCCCCAGTCCTGACGTACATGGCCATATATGGAAAGCAGGAAGCCCTTATATGGATGCGGGCTGGAGGACCCCTCCTGGCGTCAGAGCCTGGCACCGGGGAAAGCCGGGCCGGGGGGCCCCGCCAGCCCCGGGTTGAGGGCTCCACGCCCGGTGCAGGTCTGACCCCCGCCATGGGCAGCGCCGCCGCAGCGCTGCCGCAGCGTCGTCGGTCCCGGGAGACGGGGTCCCCGGCCCCCGCCGGCCCAGGCCAGCCCGCCGGAAGCCCCCGCCGTACTTTCCATATTAGGAAACAACCTTATAAGTCTCGATTCCGGCGGAGGCTTCCCGCTCCTTATATGGCGATTCCGGCCCCGGGTTGGGGGGGGCGCAGAACCAATCTGCAGACGGGCGCGCGCGCGCCCGCCCCCAGGCAACAGGAGCGCGCGGAAGAGCGAGGCTGCTGCCCGGGCGGGTGGCATAGGAGCCTCGGGGAGCAGCCGACAGACCTCGGTGTCGCCGCCGTGTTTTCGCGGGCAGAGCTCCCCCTCGCCCCCACCCTGTTTGCTCAGCTCGCAGTACTCGCCTCCCTTGCATCTCCGCGGAGGAGCCAAGCGCCGCTCACCGGCGGCTCCCGCGGTAGCCTCGATGCGGAGTTTTCTGGGTGCTGGCAGCGCGCCCACGGTAGGAGCTGCCCGCTCCCGGAAAAGAGGAATCGCCGGGATTCCAGCGGCCTGCCGGGATCGCTCTGCTCCGCCCGCTCCTGACGAGAGCGGCGGAGGTCTGCCCGTAGCGCCAGACCGGGACAGACCCCGGCTCCGTGCGCCTCCTTCACGTAGCGGAGAACGGGGCACGGATAAACAGAAAGCCCCACGTACTACATGGCCGCAACCACCACTGACTTCAGCGCGATGAAAAGCGACAGCGCTCGGGACTCTGTTCTCGCGGCCTAAGGACTGTCCCCTGACACGGCTACAGCCCCTTCCTGCCCTCCCCGCAAAGCGCTTGGCTGCGCCCTGCACCGGCTCCGCATGGAACCCTCGGCCGTCTGCTCGACGCAACATGCGCACCGAGAAGCCGCGGCAGAGCGCTCCCGGGGCCGGGGGAGCCTCCCGCGCTATAAATAGTCGCTCGCCGCGGCCGCCGCCC